>VUQH01030303.1:1842-24226 GCA_015106775.1 Etroplus canarensis | reverse complement strand
TTATTCTTAGTACAATAAAATCTGGAAAAATAACATGAAATCTGGAGGAAAATCCAGATTTACAGATTTGGGTTTGGATTTACAGATACAGATTTATTTTATTTCTGTGTCCTTATGTGTCTTTATATGGACTCTTACGTGGCTTTGTTCACTACTTGGTAGATGTAAAAGTAAACAATAAAGTGATATTTGTCTCATACATATATATTTTTTCTAATTTTTGGATCAGAGATCTGAAATGAAATAGCAATTTACTACTCCTTTGTAAATACCTACAAAGTTTGGTGAAGCTTCTTGTAATCTGTAATCAGTTATTGCAATAACACCGCAAATCTATAAGGTGGACGCAGAAATGGTGCAACCAGGTCAAAACCATAATATCTCCCGATTTTCATCTGGGAGATATAACTTGTATCCGTAAGCAAACAAACAGCTCAGCATCATGGTGGTTTCAGAATAAAACTTCTGAGGTCTTATAACTATGTCAAAAATGTACTATTGACTGTAGGGCACAAAAGAAAATCTGTGGCGCTATTTGAAAAAAAAACCTCAATCTTGCATCTTTTGCCAAATGTGGATGCTAACAGTATGGCACAAAACCATCACAGTGCTCCTGCAAGATGATGATGACTTAAGGAGAGCCCAAAATCTAAATTTACTGTTGCTAATAAGTTGCTTATTGCGTACATATATTGAGTTCACCCAATGTAAAATGAATTAAAGATTACATATGCAACGCTTCAAAATAAAAAACTGAATTTATTTACATTTCAACAAGCAAATATTTAAGCAGGTAAGAAGTATGGGCTTTCAAACAGAAGCTCAAGGTTTAATAACCATCTAAAAGCTGAATTTTTTCACTTCCATTTGCACCAAAATAACAAACAGTAAGCCAAAAAAACTGAGCCTGAACAGCCCTATACTGTCCTAATTTTCTGCCAAAATTTTAAGTATGGCTGGGCTGGGCTGCTCTGGTAGTAGACCTAAATCATTCAGCTGCTTTACCAGAGCATAATTTCATCCTGTAGTTGGATATACACCAACTCAATCTTGGAATGCAGCTGCTGATGGTAGTCGATCTGTTCTGGAGATCCGCTGCAAGCTGGAGCATCAATCTAATTAGAACCTGCAGTGGTTGGAAAAGAGGTTCATGGATTCCAATCCCAAACTACAGGGCAAAACAAGGACTACTACGTCACCTGCTGCAGTTCAAGAGATCATCTGTCAAAGTACTCTGACTTTTGAGATTATGTAAGACTCCTCATAGTGTCCTCTTTAGTGTAGCAGTTTACACATTTGCCTTACAAGCCAATCTTACCATGAAGGCTGGAGTCAGGAAGGGCATTCAGCATTAACCCTCTGCCAAATTACCAATGCAGATTTAATCTGCTGTGGCGACCCCTTGGGGAGAATACAAGGGAACAGCTGAAGGTACGTGTAAGACTCCTCATGTAACATGTACATATACTTGCATGCATCTAGCTCTCCACCCACCACAAACAGAATCTAACCATATGGGAAAAATCCTGCAAAAATTTAAAATGGTGATATATTTATTGTCTAAACTCCATGCTGAAAAAAGGGTACTTTTGGTTTATCCCTTTATCTCCACATATGCTATCTTGCACTGATTTAACACCAGATGCCATTCCTGATGAAACATTCCAATTATTCGGGCTTTGGGACCAGCACTAGGAGTACACTGGCTTGTGAGCCTCAAGGCTGGGCTTTTGCTTCCTTCCAATCGTGAACCAAAGATTTTTAAGTGTGAGACAAATAATAAACCACCATACTATGGATCACACAACTCCATGCTGAAAACTGAAATGTCCTGTCAGTGAAAAACACTCAATAACTGCCACATTTACACCTAACTGCTACAGCTTTACAAAGTAAAATAGTTACCCCAGAGGTATCTACTCTGCTGCAAATGCCCTGAAAACTACAGAGAGGGACTCGATGCTCATTGGTTGATGACGACCACAAGCTGCGTTAGTTTCAGTGAAAAGCCTTGAGCTTGGCCAGGATGCCTTAAATCCGACCCTGCGTGACCTTGTCCTTTGACCCCAAAATGTTATCGGATGTTCTACTCATCATAAGTATTAATCACACAAAGTTTGGAAAAATTCAGCTCTTTAGGGCCCTGTCACACCATGACGATCTAACAAGTTCATGCCGACGCATTCAAATTCCCTTAAAATGATGGCATATACACAGAATAATGATGTTAAATGGACATATACATAACAGCATACTGTCTGCATTCACAACTACTTAACGTACTTGCAGTTTTTTCCCACGTTGGTAAATCATCATGGTATGACAAGGCCTTTACAGATAGGTAGACAGACACTGACCTCAAAAATGTTATCAGTTCTTCTTCCCACCTTGGTGATTAACCATACAAGCACAGCCCAACCAGCTCCTATGGTGGTAATGAGATTATTACTTATCACCCTTGTGACTCTGATCTTTGACTCAATGACTTCAAAAATGTTACCAGTTCTTCTACTCATCATAGTAATTAAGTATGCAAAACCTGGCTATGATCCTGCACCCCAGTAAGCTACTACGATGATAACAGGAATTTTGGTAATGACTCTGTGTGACCGTGACCTTTGTTCCCACGAGCTTATAAATGTTATCATTATGTAGGTATTAACCTCACAAAATTTGGTAAAGATCCAGCAAACAAGTCATCTCCTGTTGTAGTGACAAGATTTGGGACAGACGGACGCACAGACAGATGGACAACTTGAGAACATAATGCCTCCATGGCTAAGGCATAAAAACCCGAACATCCTCATTTTTATTAAAACTTATCAAGTCACTGATTAAGAACAAGTTAAGAGAGATTTCACACTGGGCAGGTGAGAGAGAGAGCAAGAAACCCAGCAAGTGTGGGGCAGTGGTCAAGCCAGCTAAAAACAGAAAGGAGTAGGAGGAAGTCATTACCATAAAAACATGTAATTCACTGTCCTTCAGTGGATAAGTTCCAAAGCACTAATAAACACATATACCTCTGCATACCCCTGCCAGAAGGTGTCACATTGCTGTATCCATCTAATCGGGTGGTGTTTTTAAAATTTCTAGCTAAAATCAGCAGACTAATTTGTAATCTTTTTGGGTCTTCAGGACTGAACCAAGCTTTTAGTTCTGATACTCTGCATAGAAAATAGCTACAGAGTTCCTACAAAGGCTGCTTGTCCATAGGATAAGTCCACATAGTATAAAAACAACTACTTGGAACAGCAAAGAGCTTTCATGGAAAACATAAGAACCACTCGTCCAAACAACTTCAAATTCGACACTCCCCTTGGCAACAATAAGTGTGTAGTAAATGATGAGATTTCTATATTTACTAGTAAGAAATATAGATGTATTTTTTAAGTTAATATATGGTTAATAATTTAGGTTCCTGTGCAGGGTAACTGCAAACTGTAACATCACTGCGTTTTTAAGACTTAGGATTTAACTTACTTTCAACAATAGCAGAGATCACCTTTTAAATGTCTGATATTGTGAATGCAGCATTTTCCATTTTAGCCTCTTGCCCTTTAACATAACATAGTGCACCACAACAGAGACATAATACTGACGCATTTAAGTCCAAATGTATCTGCTTTCTTTTGACCACTTGTTAGAAGAATAGTATTTTCCACAGTTGGCACCACTTTACAACTAATCATAGTGTGTGCAACATTTACGTCTTGCAGAGCCTGTAAAGATACAAAATGATTTGTTCTGTCACAACCTTTGACAAAGCTGTGAAAGATGAGAGACATGATCAGATTTTCCTACGTAGGTGGTATATAAGAGGCACAGACTAAGTCTATCGGTTGCTGTGCAGAGTCGAAGTGTGCGCTCGGTGTGACATTTTCTCCAAGAGTGCAATTTCCTGCACAAACCCACACAGTGTCTCCCCTTAAGAGAAAAGGACAAATAGTTGCTGGACAAATCTACTTGTTAATAAGATGCTCATTCAAGTCTTGGTTTCCAGAAACCACTATGACTACATATTTTTTATGCACTGAAAAACCTGTTTCACCTCTTGTGTTTGACTTGCCATTGTTACCACTTACTGTCCTTTATCATTTATCAGCTCCCTCAGGCTCTCCTTTCTGGCTGACACCCTGAGGGTCCAACTTACTGTCTACACTTGTATTAAGTCTACACCTCTTCTCCCAACAAGAATTCCCACACTTAAAACAATATTGAAGTACAAAATAAGAGACATTAAAAATCAAAGATCACTTGAGAAGCTTTGGCCAAACACTCGAAAATGGATATATTGCTGCAGTTAAATGATGCAGCTTTCTTTCTAAAACATTTCCCCCTAAAATGGACAAATGCTCTTCTCAACCTCTAAATATTTTTATATAATTTTGAACAACAGTTCACCTTCAAGTAGTCTCTTTTTTACACAACTGTACATTTGAACTCTTGTAGGGAACAGAACATTTTAAACTGATTACATGATTAGTTCAATAAAACAAGCCTAAAAAATGTATTTTTAACACTTATACATTAACACAAAGTGAAGAAGATGCCTAGACAGAGGCGCTTTCAGGGTGCATGAATTCAGTCGTCTTTATTTCATAACAGACAAATTAACCTCTGGCAGTGTATCAAGACACACCCAGTGTAAATCAAATCCATATGTACACTGTAAAATTAAAATCTTTTACTACAGACCTGAAGGCATTCACTTTGACTTACTCAGGAACCTATTATTTATAGTGCTTGCAATCAAAATAAACTCAATTTTTCAATATTAAACAGTTAAAAGCTTTCGTGTGTGTGTGTGTGTGTGTGTGTGTGTGTGTGTGTGTGTGTGTGTGTGTGTGTGTGTTTCTGTTCCCTCATGGGAAAATCTCCAGGTGTCCTCTAAACCAAAAAGTCAAACCCATGATCTCAAACACAGGCAGCAGTAAACCAGTACAATGGTTAACTGATCCATATTCCAATTGCTGCAGCACACCTGCAAACAAAGTCAACCTCGTTTTTTCTCTTTTGAGGGTTCATGCAGCTCAGACAATAAAAAAAACCATACCTAGAGTTATACTTGAATTTTCTCTTTACTATAATTATAAAAAATTAAAAGGCCATTGGCCACTAAAGCATACAAAAATAAGACTAAATTTTAAAATGAGTAAAGTGTTTGTTAAAGGTCTGCTTAGCTAGAATTATTGTTAAGCTGTCAAACTGACTGAGTTTATTTTCTATCCTGTATGACTTAATAATCTTTGTTTTGTATGTTCGATTTGTGTACCCCAACTAAAAAAAATGATCAATGCAAATATATCATTCTGTTGGTCCCAAAATTTTCTTTACTCCACCTGAATGAGTGCAGGCTTACAACCCTGAGTGATGCATCTCTGCATTTAGTTCACTTGGCGGAGCAAGAAAGATCTGAGGATTTTATTTAAAGCAAGTCAAGTTAGCACCGACCTACATGCAACTGAATTAAGTGCTTTCCTCATGGCTACCTTGTGAAAGCCTTCCGCTGATTGACGCGTACAATATCATCAGGTGAAGGCGTGTCAAAGCGGAAAGGATCAATTTTGAAAAGTGGGGAAAGCTGCTCTTTAGAAAGGAAGGCCTGGTGACCACCACCTCTACTCTGACCTTTTATTTTACCCTTCAAAACATTTCTCATCCTTTTTTGTCGCCTGCTAGTCTGAACAGACAAAGTAATTGCAAATACTGAAGGCTTTGCAAAAACAGAAACATCTAACCCCCATGCAAAAGCAGTTGGAGATGCAGGTGAAGGTAGGTCATTATCAAGCTGACTGAGGCCTGCTCCATGTGACTGGGCCATCAGTGAAGTCAAATCAATAGTCTGGCCCAGCATAGATGGCCTGGAGATCTGGTGGTATGGTCTGTGGTCGAGTTTACTCTTAATGCCACTGCCTATAACACTTTCTGCTGACATGCCAGCACTCTCTGGTTTTGCTGGTGAAAGTAGTGAGGTGAGGGAGTACTGTGACCCATTTGAGGTGGTTGAGGTTTTGCTTTTGTCTTCAGATGCCAAATGTGACAAAGAGAGCTGCTCAGTAAGACCAGGTGGTTGCTTTGGTGCATTTTCTGTAGATTCAGTGCTGACAAGTTGGTACGAAGATAAAGAACTGTTGCTGTGATGCTGTAGGGCTAGGTGGGAGAGCGAGACTGTCCCACCCAGACATGGGCGAGTGACGCTCACTATTTCAGACAAGGAGAGAGAATTTGCTGGACTTTTAGTGCTTTGTGATTGGTGCGAAATTGTTCTGTTTTGGTGCTGGGAAGCAAGCTCAGAAAGTGAGAGCATTTGTGCTGGTGTGGCTATTCCCTGAAACTTTACAGAAGGTATGCTGCTTTGAGGAGCAAGGAGGGAATTACTTAGAGCTGGGCTTCGATTTGAGTGTTCCTGGATTAAATCAGCCAAAGATGGGGTTCCCTTAGAATTACCCAGTATAGCTTTGTCTCCACCTTCAACAGTCAATGACTGTTGATTTTTCTGCACAACAGAGCTGAGACTCCCAAATCCAGGAGGAGCAGCCCCACAAGAACCTGCAGTAGTTATCATGGGGTTATTTAATGACAGATTGCTCAGTGAAACTGAAAGGTTGGAGGAAGTTGAGGTGTGCGATGCTGACATCACAATTAAGGATGCCAACGTTCCCAGTGAAAGACTACTCTGATTCGACATAAGAGATGGTGCTGAATTCAGTCCTACGGAAAGATCCAAACCTCGCTTTGTGTCAGCTACTCCTGTCCCCTTACTCTTTTGCTTATGCTCAGACCTGAGCTGTGCCAGACTACTGCCGCTTTCGATACCTGGGCTGACATTTTTATTACTAAAATTTTTATTTTCACAGCTGCCAACCACTGATTCAGTCTTTTGTTGAGATAATAGGTCACCTAAACTGGGTGTTCTTGGTGCATGTGCTTGTGAATGTTTTCCCACATCTGTGTTACATGTATACGCCTTGGATGTCATATCTGTGTGAGAAGCAGACAGGTAGGCTCCTTACCTTACAAAAGCCAAGTGCAGTCGTCAAAGAGGAGGGGGAAGGAAGCCACACAGTCAAAGAAATTACAGTAGAAAAGAGAGGAAAAAAACACAAAGAAGGCAATTTGTTAAACATTTGCATGACTTTAAAGCGTCATTATTCAAATATACATGAAATTAACAGAGAATGCTAAATGTTGTTATGCCCTACTACTAAATGCTATTGTTACCCATCACTCGCATGACCATTTTAATTTCACACATAGACCTCCTCCCAGGCTGTCACTACAGTCAATCTGTCAGGGGTAACAATTATTGACCAACAATTACATTTTGATCCACTCAAAGTGTACCTTTGTCAGACATTGCCTCTTGTTTGTTTCTCTGTGGAAGCGGTGCTTTGTCCTCACTAACTCTCGCTGTCGAAGTCATCTCTTCAATTGTACTTCTGGTAACTGGAGCAGTTTTAGTGTCTTCAGACAGTACTAGATCCAGTGCCTTCTGTGGGTCAAACCCACATTTTATGGCTGCCTGGTTTAGGACAGCGTCGGGCACTGCATCCCCCAACACAGTCCGCATATGGTCCAGACAGGAATACAGCTTGGCTAAAGAGCACAACATAAGTTGGTCAAAGACATTGAATTTGTGAACAATACAGAAACTACAGATTAAAACATAGAATAACAGGAACATTAAGATGAAAACTAATAATTCCTATTTTGACGTGAAAAATACCAAACAAAAAAAATATCAAAGATTTTAAACGACAGAAGAAACTGGAGCAAACAGATTATTTTGCAGCCTTTAATCACAGAAACAAGAAAAACAAATTAAAGAAAAAATTCTGAAATTTCTATAACAAATAAACTGTCACATTGACTTAAAAATACTACCTTGATCGAGAGGATTAAGGTTGTGGTTGATAGTAGGGGACATGGGAACATCCTCATCTTCATACTCTTCCTCCTTATGAGTGATGTGACGTGAGTAGATGAACTGATTTGCTAGATAAACCAAAAACATATTTAATTAATAGCTGATTACAAACTACAGTGATGATTAGTTAGCACTGTATAATACAGGTCACTACTTTCTAATTCAAATTATGTCTATAAATGAATTTCCCCAATAGGGATGAATAAAGTATCTATCTAATATCAGCTCCTCTGTTAATTCCTTAAACTGCTGTTTAGATGACATTAAAACCTGGTGCTTCCTTACCCTTAAAAAAAAAACAAAAAAAAAAAAACAAAAATGAAATTTTAGTAATTCATCCCACTCACTATCAGACAGCTACACTCCCCGTTACTTCCTTACACTTTGGGTCCCTGGCATCATACTTTAACGCTCTGGTAAAGAATCTTGGTGTTATCTTTAATTCTTTCCTTAAATTTGACCCACAGATCAAATTTGTTGTAAAAGCCAGTTTTTTTCAGTTGAGACTTTTAACTAAGATTAAATAATTTCTTTCTATTAAACGACCTTGTGAAGATCATTCCTTCTTTTATTACATCATGCCTAGATTATTCATTACATGCTGGACTGAGCAAAATACCACAGTAACATCTGCAGTCAGTTCAGAATTCTGCTGACAGACTCCTCAGTGATACCCAGAAGCATGAACATATATCCCCTATTCTTAAATCATTATATTGGCTTCCTGCGAAGTTTAGGATCAATTTTAAAATATTGTTGCTGACATGTAAGTGTCTACACGGGCTTGCTCAGGATTATCTATTAGATCTTTTACACTTGTATGTCCCATACTGCTCACTCAGGTCTACTGATCAGCAGCTTCTTTCAACTGCTCCCATTAGGGTCACCCACCAGATCATCTGCCTCCATCTCACCCTATACCTTGCATCATCTTCTCTTACACCAACCCTCTGCATGTCCTCCGTTCTGTGGTCTTCCTCTTTTCCCCCTGACTGGCAGCTCCATCTTCAACATCCTTTGTCCAATATGTCTGTTATCCTTGTGTGTGTGAGGTGTGATTTCTTTTTTATTCTGGTGTGCTGGTGTCACTTTGTCTTAATGCTGAAACACCTGAAATTTCCCCACTGTAGGACTATTAAAGGATTATCTTATCTTATAGCTGGTCTCACTACCGTCTTGCAAACCTTCTCTTTCACTATTGTTGATCAGCAGCTGTTAGTAATTCCAAACTCTAAGCTGACTTTTACTGCTGATTGGGCTTCTTGAATTGCTGCTCCAAAACTCTGGAACTGCCTCCTTCTTCATATTAGATCATCTACCTCATTACCAGAGCTCCAAGTCTCAGTCGAAAACATACCTTTTTTCTCCTTTACTATCGTATTTTTTATTATATAAATACCTTTACAACAATTTTACTTAATATCTTTTATTAAAACCACTTTATTAATTATTACTATATTATTCTGTTCATAAATTAATTTCATTAATATTTTAAGCTCTTTTCTGATGTGCAGCAATTTAGTTCACATATGTTGGGATTAAATGCGCTATATCAATAAACTTGACTTGAACTGCAAGGAGCTAGGATTATTTCTGAGCTAAAGCAAAAGCAGAAAAACTTTACAAACCAACCTGTTGCTGGAGAAATGCAGCAGTAGTCATCCTCCACTGACTGTCCATACATGTCATCATCTTCAAAATCTAAAAGAAAATCACCATTATTCAGATGTATTCCATTCCTTCCGCAGTTGTACCTCACACAAACAGTCCCTTGTGCTTTACTCCATTCACTTGGCTGCATGTTTACTTCATTTAGCAGCCTATGAAAGCAAAGACTCAATGATACAATACAAACAAAACAATGGGTAGTTAGCAAGCTAGCCAAGTAGCTCTCAATCACAAAGGTAAACAATAGAGAACTGAGAAGTAATTACCATCTCACACCGAAGTTTTGCATTATAACAGAAGCCAAAACGCAGGGATACACAAGTAATTTACCGGTCGTGTCGTGCAATTTATCCTGCACTAGGTGCTAGATAAGCAAGCGTTAGCTCAGTAACAGTAAACTTTAGCTTCGCAGCTAACGGGTTTAGCCGTTTGAGGCCTTGCCACGACACTTAAACCGTTTCCCACCCGGTGTTTGCTAAGTCACCTACCTTCGTCGTAGTTGTAACCTCGAACATTTCTGTGGCGAGACATGTTGTCGATAGATCCTCTCTCGGCCCGGGTGTTATGTTATTCGGTTCACTAACATGTGTTCACTAACTCCCCGATCCACCTCCTCCTGCTGTTGCTGCTGTGTGAAGTAATGACAGCAGCAGGCGGCCCACAGCAGATCCGCTAGCCACGCAAACACACACACTAAAACAGAAGAAAAACACTCTCTAATTATAAATTATTTACGCTATTTAGTGGAAATTCAATATTCGAGCAATTAAAGCAAAACAAAAATTAAAAAGTTTAATAGCTGTTTTTTTCTTCGCTGACGTCACTTCCTCTAGTAGTCGCATGAGTTTAGCTGATCACAACAGGTTTCAATTTTTTCACACTGACTACATTTGTCATTTTTCACAGTTACATTTCTATATATGTACACTGGCATTCTTCTCTGCGTCTCTCACAGTCAAACTCTGTAACCATAAAATGGTAATAAAAGTAGCAGCAATAAATATAAAAGGAAATATTAAATTAAACATTGTTTGAAAGCCTTGAGCCACCCCTCATTTCTTTATATTTTGTTTCCAAAGAGCCAGACTTTCTTGTATTTTTTTAAGTGGTTTTGAGTAATAGTACTCCAGGCTTTCTGAAGGTCTTTTCTTTGGACATTGGCTGCTTTTTCACCCACTATTACACCAGTTCAGAGTAGTGTTTTCTTCTATTAAGCCACCTAACACTCACTTATGAATCATTCAAGCATAAAAAAGGCACCTAACACGGGGGATGAAGCAGTGTAGTGTCTACACATAAAATGTCTCTTCAGCTGCTCCCTTCCAAGGGGAATTTGGCAGGGGTTTTATGTCGGATGCCCTTCCTGACACAACCCTCTATGGTGAGTGGGGCTTGTGTCCCGACCTGGAATATGAATAACAGACAATTTAGGAAATAAACAATTTTAAACTTAATTTTTAAACCGCTTTGATATCAGCAGCCTGTTGTAAAACACATCATTTGTTTCCATTTCTCTAGCTGAATCTATAAAAAAATCTGGGTCCCCTGTAGCGTAGTGGTTTGTGCATTCGCCTTACAAGCGAAAAGGTCCTATCACCATGGATGGTTACATTAGGAAGGGCATCTGGCATAAAACCTTTGCCAAATTACCAATGCCAATTAAACTGCTGTGAGAATACAAGGGAGCAGCCAAATGGCAGATTTTTTTTAAATTAAAAAATGCCAATGTTCACACAGTTTGGCAGGCATAAAATAGAAATTTTGCACCACCAATGTGATTTCCGGAGAGCCAGAAACTTGACATATCTTACCATGATCTGCAGTGTGTCTTTAAAAATTCTGAGGAAATTAGACAAGTGGAAGAAAAAGTGGCAGACCTAAAATGATCTACAGCAGCTACAGAGTAGCTGAAAGTCATGTTTCAAGACCTGATGTAGGACTTGAGATATGCACCTGGCCTTGCAGATTACCCATCCACTGTCCCCCAAAGCCTTATCAGAAATAGCCACAGTGTTAAATATTAAGAATGCTTTCTGTCAAGAAGCCATTCTGAAGAAAGGGAAACAGGGAGAAAAGGATAATGTATGCCAAATTACTTAAGAACTGAAATGAAAATTATGGCTGTGTCTCTTAATAAGTGATGAATCACAACCTGAAATTTATGATTCAAGTCATCATTATCAGTGTGTGGAGGAAGTCAGGCAAGAGGTACAACAGTAAGTGTCTACTGCCATCTGTAAATCACAGTGGAGGCTCTGTCATGGTTTGGGGATGCATTTCAGCCAGCTGTGTTGGAGATCTTGTCAAGAAAGATACTGTCAGATTTTGATCAACCATGCATCTGATTGGCTTCGTTTTTTCAACATGAGAATGATCCCAAACACACTGCCAATGTGGTCAAAGCCTACCCGGATAGAAAAACTCACAATGGAACACTATAAATTATTTGATGGCCACACTAGACCCCAGACCTTGACAATATTGAAGAAGTGTGGGATCATCTTGACAGCAAATGGAACAAAGGCAGCTGACATCCAAAGAAGAGCTTTAGAATGCTCTTCAGGGAGTCTGAAGAACCATTCCTGTAGACTACTTAAAGAAATTACAAGAAAGCTTGCCTAGAGAGTTCAGGCTGTGTTGAAGAATAAAGGGGGTCATACCAAATATGGACTTTAAAGTTCAGTAAAATTGCACACACTGTTTTTTGGCTTATGTATGATATTTTCATTTATGTTTGCACGTGTTTCAATAAACTGTTGCATATATTTCCCATTTTGCCACCAAAATATGAAGAAATGAGTGGTGCCTCAAGACTTTTTCACATTGCTGTGCATAGGAAGTTACATTCTATGGAAAAAAAAAAACATTATACAATCCAAATTTAGCTGTCAAAATAATCTGAGTTTAAAAGAGATAGGAAGTTTGTAATAAAATTACTCCACAAAACAGAGTAAATGACTGGGAAAGGACACTGTATGACAGAGATAAGTCAGGAAAACAGGAGGGGTTTGAGATAGTTAAAGACAGACTATAGTTTAATGTGCTTTTTTCTCAGGTGTTAAGTGGCCATGGTGTGAGTGGGGTGGGGGTGTGGTATTTCCTTCAAGTTATATGGTTTAGCTGAAAAAGAAACTCTTGCAGAAGCGTGATGTTCTCTGACCTGTGGTTTTTCAGGTCATATCCTGAGTTTTTTATGTTTAACAATGCACACATTTAAGTAAAATGCAGCCAATGTAAATTATGTAGATTTTCCACATGTATAGCTAATGCAGTTAATTTGCAGACATCAGCTTTTAATGCACAACACTCCTATTAAAATATAAATGTGAAAAATTAAACAGACATCCAAACAACACCTGTAAACACTGAGTGAAACATTATTGACTAAAACAGGACACATAAGAACAATGAAGTTTTGAGAACAAACAGACCAACTTTGAGATTCATTTCAGTGTTAACAGATATGTTGTTAAATGTTTAATTTACCCTTAATATTTAAAGCTTTAAAACCCACTAGTTTTTCTATTTGTGGTGGTAAGATTTTCCAGATTTATGGCCCTTCAACTGTGAAAGGACTGACCAAATATTGTTATACATTTTATTTATGTGCAGTCCTCACTTACTGTTCCGCATGTAGTGCCTTGCTGTTGTAATCCTCATTTAAAAAATTGATGACTTCTCCAAGCTTAACTCACCATGATTTCTTAAAATCCACAAATGTGTCACTGTATTGGTTTCAGGGCTGACATTTTTATAGCTTACATCAGGTTATGGGCTGCGTGGAGTTGGACCTTGAGGATGCACTGATCTTTTTCATACAGCATTGTGTTCATAGAGTATACATGAAGAGAAGGTTGGGGCTGATGATCCTCTCTGTTGTTTCAGTGACTTATTTCAGAGATTTCCTCTCAGCCCGGGTGGTGTTCCAAAAAAGCCACACTGATTCCACGCGTGAGAACGCTCTCAGTAAGTCCTTTTTGGCTGCAGGGCTAACAGCTAAGTTCAGTTTTCATCAGCAACCTGATTAAGTAACGTGTTTTTTTTTTTTTCGCTGTGTTTTTGACCCAGCTCAGGTTTTCAGATTGTCAGGTTTTGAGTCATATGAAAAGAAGTCCTAGGTGATTCAAAAAAAACTTTGTGTGAAAGGAATAGCACATAATGATTATGCGCACTTTCACTCTGCATTAACATCGAGAAAAAACAAAAGAGAACATGCTCACGTAAAATACTGTGCACATACAATTTTGAATTTCAGCTTTGATTTTGGGGTGTGAATGTCTAAACTATTTTCTCAAAGGTTATCGCCTATGGTTAGGGACCAACCCATCTGAGCCCACACTACACCTCAAACAAACACACCCCAAAGTGACATCATATTTTCCTACTATCTTTGTACCACCAGAAGCCTATAGCCTATCTACTACAAAGGGAGAGAAATAGGATGTGTGCCTTTGTTTTAGAAGCATTTGTGTGTGCTTGTTTATCTGTGACTTGGTCTGCAACCTGCACTTTATTGTTTCAAATATGTGTGCAGATGTATGCATGTTTTTGATGTATTTCATTGCCTTGATGAAAGAGAAGATGATGAAAATGTCAGACAATAATCTGATACCAGTGATGCAGGTGAAGTGTACAGTGTACATCTGCACGGTGAAATGAAATATGAGGTCTGGCGTGTCTCCCCATACTAAAAATAGAACTGAATAAAGAAGGTGTCTGCTTAGGTAATTGTAAAGACCTTTCACAAGTAATGGTTCATATTGCAACTGTCAGTTTGACGAAGAGCTGATTTAATTGACGAAGGTTAGTAAGAACGAGTCAGGGATCATTCATTTCATTAGGGGATAGTAGTCAAGATAATTATCGTTTATCGCACACAAGTGTGTGTGTGTGTGTGTGTGTGTGTGTGTGTGTGTGCATGTCTGCGTGTGGATGTGTGACCCTGAGTGGGTGGAGGTTTCCCCTTGAAAAATTCCACTTCCTGCGTTTTGAAGTCTTAGCTGCAAATCTACATGTCAAAATAAACAACTGCACATGCACACATGGAACACATGCATACAAATACACAAACATTTAAAAAATGCTCACTTTACAGGGTCACACAGGTGACAGAGAGGGAACTCTTCCTTTGCATCAAAATGTTTCTAGGACATTTTAAAACCAAACGCATCAAACACAAGCACCTGATGTGAAGTGGAAATGGAACAAATTGCATAAGAAAGAAGAAATGTATGAACAGTCTATGAAAATGATAGTCTGCAGCTTTTCTCTTGCTAGTCCTTGCTTAACGTACAGAAAACAACACAAAAACATCAGCCAACACCACTCTTTGCACACTGTGATATGACATACATGCTTGAGTTGTGCTTTGTATTCTCTCTGCTGTCTCGATGCAATCACATGCAGAGATGAATCAAATATGTGTTCTTGTTGCAACAAGGAGGTGTGAGTATTCACACCTTCACACAGGATCTGAACCTTTATTTCCTTTCAGTGTCTTTTAAGCACTCTGGTCAAATCTGTGTCACCATTGTGGCCACAGACTCTATGGAAAGTCTGATCAATTAATCAGTGGAAGGCAAAAAAGATTTCTGAGAGAATGAATGCTGGGATGATTAAATGGATTAAACAGATGGATGGACAGATTGCTAGAAGAATGATGGGATCAGTGAATGGTTTCTTTCTTTGTTTTTTAAACAGTAAATTATATCACTTTTTGCATATATCACACTGTCTTCTGCAATTAAATTTTTAATTAAATTATACAGGATCCACATGATGATTCCTAAGCAATGGAATACAGTGTCGTCTGCTGAATCAAGTGAAAGCAGAAGGTTGCAAATTTTGGAGACGACAACATGTACATTTGCAAAGAGATTAGCCTGCTGTAATTGTAGAAGACAAAGGCTTTGAACAAGTGGGTGGGGGTGAGGTCCCTCCTAAAGGCTGGCAGTGGGTGAGAGGGAACACTTTACATAATTTTCTAAGAGCCCCAGACATCATTTTCACAGGAACTCACCCTCGGGGAAAATGCAAAACCTATACCCTTTGCAGTCAGTCCAAGTAGTCCAAACACCAAAAAGTAAATACAGCTAACACAAAAAGGAAATATAAAGAGGCTGAGAAATTAAAAGATAATCACAACTAAACACCTTAAGCTGCAAGAACAGTTTTGTTTAATTTTCATGTACATGCTACATTCATTAAGCATTTATTAGTAGTTCAAATTCAGAAAAAATGATGAAAAATGCAGCTGATTTTAAGTACTGTTGAGCAATAATGAAGTAGAAATGCAATGCATGTCTATATAATGTATTACCAGTTAGCAATTTGGCAATGTGAGGATATTTAACCACACAACCACACAGAATCATATTCACAACCTGTTCAAATGTTTCCAGTGCACACTTAAAGGCATACACACACTAATACACAAGTTTTAACAAAGACTATCTTTTTGGCCTTCCGAAACTGGATACAGAATCTTGTAGGATGATACCTCATCTCCATGAGCCATCATTAAAATCATTCAAATTAACCAACCTGTGCACACACTGCTTTGCAAAGGGGGCAGCCCTCACAATACTGCCCCTTAACCTGTCCAATAGCGCACATGCAAATGTCCTCAGCTAAAGAGTCAATGGGTTTCAGGCTTCCAGCTCAAACTACTACAAAAGACATTTTCATATACCCCTGCTCCCTTCTTTCAATTTGGTTTCAGATAACCTAATGTAGTTTTAAATATTATCCCTGAAGAAAAAGACACATCTGGGGCTTGTGCAACAAAAAGCACATACATCCCATTTTAGTTTGCTTCTTTCAAGCGATGTGAAAACTGCACTGGGTGTTTACTGATGTTACCTTGTTGCTACTTTTCATGCTCTTTGTTTTTTCTGACCTACAGAGGCACTTGAAAGTTTGTAAACCCTCTAGAACTTTATATATGTATGCAGAAATATCCCCAAAACATCATCATCCTGGGGTATTTGTTGGTGCTCTGGAAAGAGTTTTGGACCTAAGCAAGTCAGACATACTGTAAACAAATGTAAAGCATTTCCACCTTCCACTGGAAAGGTCAGTCAACAAGAATTATATCAAGGGCAAGGTGTGAGAGGACACACAGGAACAGGGTAACTTCAAAGCCTGCTTAATCTTAATCCTCATGAATGGATCATCAGGAAAACACTTCACCACAAGAGACAGCCACTGCTCTCCCCCCTAAGAAAAACACTCCTCACAGTATGGCAGGACACAAAGAAAAACGTAGACGGCTAGTGAAAAAGGATTTGTTTTATGATGTGTCAAAAATGAGTCTTTTTAGCATAAGGACAAGTGTTTTATCTTCTTAATCCCAACATGGTGATGTTAATGGCAGTACGGTTTTACATCACTCATGAAACAACAGACTCCAAATTATAGAACCACACTCTAAAGGAAAAAAAATATTTGTTTGTGAACAGAATCAGAGTGGCTCATGCAGTAAGACAAACTTCTATACACAAGCTGGCCCACCAAAGAATGTTTAAAGTTAAAAAGTTAAAGGCTAACTGCACTTATTTTCCTATGTGGGGCAGGCTGTATAGCCACCTTTCAGGATAGCCACTGTTTCATTAAAGTTTGATTTGAATAGATTAGAAATGCTCCCTCCAAAAGTCAAGGTTCCCTACGCGGTTTTTGAAATATCACAGTACAAACACCAAGCTTCCTAGCTAGATTTGAGAACATACAGTTTTCAAGTAGTATAGAAGCAAAATGTGTTTTAAATAATGCGACACCTTTTCAAAACTGTGGCATGAGTGTCTCTATTACACTACTGGACATCATCTCTAAGACACTAGAACACTGTATCATCCTATTTGTCCTGCAGTGTTTGAGTATACACATTTCATGCTTCTTCAATGTCTTCTCCAAGTAATGCAGTTGGTCAGTCATTTTTTCTCATCTCGATGTGATAGAGTGTACCTATAATGTAGTGGTTTACATATTTATCTTGCATGTGAAAGGTCACTAGTTTGATTCCAGGTGGGAACACAAGCCCTTCTCACCATAGGGGGTCATGTCAGAAAGAGCATCTGGCATAAAACCTCAATCAAATTACAATTGTGGCCTAATCTGCAGTTGTGAAAAAAGGTACATTGATGTGATAAATTTCCATAGAGCCTCAAAGCAACTGCAAATCCTGACAAGCTTACTTTGAATTTAACCCTCTGGAAAAAAGGCCCTGACAAATGGAAGCCTAACAAATGGAGTGTCACCACCGCAGCAAAGCCTTCTTGTCATTGCGATAGTGCAGGAACTATCTGGCATAGGATTTTGAATTTTGGCACAATGATAGACCTCAGATTTGACACTAAGTGGTGTTTTCTGTAATTTTTATTTGTTTATTTATTTATTCATTTATTTACATTTTTAGCGATATTTCTGTAACTACATGGAATGAAAACCAAACTGATCATGGGATCACACACTTTCTTGATGATAGCATGTCGTGTCTGCTATCATTGTCTTGTACTTGTGCCACCACAGAAATCCATAAAATTTGCACATTTTTAGCCACATCTGAGTGACTATTCGTCCAATATGTACCACAGAAAAATCAAACTGATCATGGTATCATATACGTTCATGGTGACCTCATGCCACCACCGCCACGATACCGCAAATCCCTCATGCCTTATCACTGCATGCTGGGCAATCACTTAATTAAGAACAATGTACAGTAAAACCATTATTCCTCACTGGTCCTTAGTGCCCTCTTCAATACTGCATTACAAAAAACATTCGGGCAACATGACTGAGAGCTACTAAGATCTTACATTTTAGCTGGATAGCACAATAATTATTTGATGCAGGATTTTGAATTTCGGCACAGTGACAGACCTTGATGGGATGTGGAACTGACCACATCTTCAGCCACTTTGAAAACACACACCAGTCACCAGGTGGTGTGTTCTGTAAAAAATTTTAATTTTTTACCCATATCTCTGTAATTATTTATCTGATGTGTACAAAACACACAAAAACCAAGCTGACAGTGGTATCATATACTTTCATGGAGACACCATTTTGCTGTAGCTGACATTGGTAAACCATTTTCAATGATTTTATGGAATTAATGTTAATTCTGCATTCCTCGGTTCTTAACCACCCAATTTGCACAAAAAAGAAAGAAAATAAAGTGATCGTGGGATCTAACTTCACATCATATCAAATGGGGCTGCCTCAGGTCAGCATTCATGAAGTAAATGGGACTTTTATTTAAACCGGAAATATACCTTTAGTGGTGGCATTGAGATAGTTTTGACAGTGATATTATATGAAAACACCAATCAAAACCTTCAATTTGTGTTCACAGTTTTGTTTAACTGAGCTTAAGTTAGTGTTAAATGCAAACAAACAATTTAATCCTTGTGGGTCCTTCAGATACTTGAGGCAAAACTGACAGGAGTCAACAAAACAGGTCAGTTTTGCCTCACACACACTTTGCAGGAATTGCCTGCAGTGTGTGTGTGCGCGCGTGCGTGCGAGAGAGTGCGTGCGTGCGTGCGTGCAAGCCTCCATCAGTCGCTGATGGAGGCTTAATTGTGACTTCCCAGCACAAAAGACTGGTATGGGGTGATGGTAATTATAAGTGATTAGGACAATACCGTCACATATGTAGGAACAATAAGAAGACACATTTATACTAATAAAGCATTAACCCCCACTTCTCCATGAACTGAATGGTTGAGTGAAGACAGCTCTGGCAAAGTGATAATTCAGAACTTCACCAAAACAAAATAAACATGACGAATTACTTGCCTGAATGCAAAATAATGCAGAAGTTATTACCAAGTAATGAGCATCATTTTATAGCTCCTCATTAGAAAGAACAAATTCAACTACTTTCTAATTTAGATAGTTATTATTTTGATACTATTCAAAGACAAGAACTCAACTTAAAGAGGCAGCCATGTGTGGTTTAAAGGCAGTCGTCCTGTCAGATATGAGCAATAAAGTACGACAGAAAAAAGTTAGCACTATTGCAGGTTCTATTTAACTCTGTTTTATGGGCAAACAATAAGACAGGGTTTTGTTCAATGTTTTATCACTGAGAAACATCTGTAGCACCAGCAGTCACCCTACAAATAGGTAGGCAATCACCACTGACCTCATTGTAACTTCACTTTCCTTGCATGTCATAAACCTATTTGAATTGTTTTCTTCGTCCACATGCATTTCCTTCTCTTTTTCAGAGACCTGGCTGTTGCGTTCAAAGACCTATCCAAGAAACTCAAACACAAAGTTGTCTGTAACAAGATCAGACCATCTCTCACTCACTTACTTACATGCAACTATTCTTTGAACAGTATCATTCTGGCTTCCAGTTTGGTCTATCACCTCAAAAGAATTTGTTAAATCAAAAAAACAAAAGTACCTTCGGCTGTTCCCTTGTATTCGCCACAGCAGATCAATCCGCACTGGTAAATTTGGCAGATGTTTTACGCCGGATGCCCATCCTGACGCAACCCTCCATAGTGTGAGAGGCCTGTGTCCCCGCCAAGCATATCGAATCGAGCTTCTAAGATTCATGGCAACTTTTCCTTTTGGACTCACCCCTGCATTGCACTCTTGAATTCTTGCACGCATACCTTTCAGAATTATACTAATAACTGAGGCATTAAACTTCACTTTCACATTCTAAATAATTTCTCTGCAGTGCTTACTGCTCTCTTTCTGAGATCAATTTCATGTGTACTATTCCAGTGCAGCCTTATAATAATATAATTTAACTTATACTATCTTCACTGTGCAGCAAATATATATATATTTTTCAATTCAATTCAATTTTGCAGTTGTTTTGTGTTTTGCGGTGTTTTAGGAACTTTAATTCATTCTAATGTCATGTCCCCCAGAACAGCAGCCCGCACACACACCAAATTTAACCCAGCCGGGCCAGTAAAATGAAAAGTTATTATGAAAGTTTTCAACATAGACATTAACTTATACAACGGTACATGTGGATGTAAGTGTGATTGTAATAGTTCAGCAAAATCCAACATGCTTTCGGACAACATTCTCACGTTTCCCTGAAGCTGAAAGCGCTTTCTCTTTAACCATTAAAACCTTCTTGGCAGTGTTCCACTCGCCATGAATGTCCTGGGGGTGGATGTTGGTGGGGGGGGTCCGGCAAACCTTGGGACATGTGCCCTCAGGCTATTGACAGAGAGGCGCCAAATACGCCGGGAGGGCGGTGTGCCGGCAAGTGCGACGTTACGGCTCGGTGGAGGGCGGAGTCAGTCTAGAGGCGGCTTGAGTTAAAAACTGAAGCTGAAAGCATAGTGAGTTCAAACCCAGCGCGTCTGTCGAATACATGCGCTTCACGCTCACCGAGACGCTCTCCAGACTTCCAGCATGATTCGGCGGTCTAGAAGCAGGTGAGAGGAACATACCGAAAACAAGCTTGCAAACTTTCTTTTTTTCTTTTTACGCACCGGTTTTTTTTATGTTGAAGACGCGTATTTGTTCTTGTAAGCCGTTATTGTACTCAGATATGGCGTGGGGTTGAGTGTTAAGAGCGCATCCTCTTGTTTTATTGAAGTAATTTATATTAAAATGTTGGTGTCTGTGCTGTATCTGCGACCCTCTTAGCTGAGCCGCGCTGTGCGTGCCTCATCCGCGCCAATGACAGGTGCTGGTCATCGTCCGCTGTGACAGGATTCCCTGAGCTGTGCTGACGCACCACGCACGCTTTCATTTCGGCTGATTTAACTTGCAGGACGGGGTCTCATACGGTAGCTCAGGCAGAGTAGGTTTTAA
Organism: Etroplus canarensis; assembly: GCA_015106775.1. Lineage (NCBI taxonomy): Eukaryota > Metazoa > Chordata > Actinopteri > Cichliformes > Cichlidae > Etroplus > Etroplus canarensis. The sequence goes on along the minus strand of VUQH01030303.1, from coordinate 2,832 downwards.
GCACTCCGGGTGAAACTTGCACGGTGTTTTTTGGAGCATCTCCGTGAGCGAGGGGCGCTCTCTGATACTTTGGAAACTGCGCTTTAACGCGTACGTGTTCCGAGGACGGGCTCTAAACGCTATTCTCCATTTCCCTGGTTTTGATGTACAAATGAGCTCGTGTTGGCTATTAATTCTCATCAGCGTACTTTAAAAAAAAAAAAATCCGTGATGGGAATCTGGTGGTGACATCCTTTCTTTGAAAAGCGTTTGTTTAGTAGCAATTGCAGGTGTGAAGTTGTTAGGATATGTTTTTACCATTCAGTGTTTCACGGCGGTTTGTTGTGTTATTCTCATGACATAAGAAAGAAAGTTAACGTGACTTGGATGAAAAGCTGGTGGAGAACGCTCTATTTGTCTGTTTTTTACCTCATGTTAAATATTTAAGTTGTTCTGACGCGCATGAGCTTATTTGATGGTTGATTTTTTTAAAATTATTTTTAGAATAATGATTACAGTTTTGTTTTGTTTGTTGTTGCTTTCACGCATTTGGACAAATGGGAATGAAAAATAAGGAAGATAATGCAGCGTAAATATCCTTCTGTACGCACACACGCACGCGCACAGTGGGGTTCCTGTTCACCTGTTCATCTATGACAGCAAAACTTTCTACCTGCCCTCTAGGTTGTCCATGCTCCGCGATCTGATTGGTTAACTAACTACTTGGCATCAGCATGCGAATTTTGTGTTTCCGTGCATGCATGCAAGGCTGTGCTGTACAATGCCCCATGCAGGTTTGAACACGCCGGGGTCACAAAATTATGATCGCATGTGCCAATCCCAGTCCAAGTATCTGTGGAAACCAAAAACACTGGAACCTGTTCATCCTCCCCCTCCTTCTCTCTCTCTCTCTCTCTCTCTCTCTCTCTCTCACACACACACACACACACACACACACACACACACACACACGACTACTTCATCATTCCACGTATGGTCAAAGAGTCTTGT
>VUQH01030295.1:1995-18974 GCA_015106775.1 Etroplus canarensis | reverse complement strand
CTCTCTCTCCCCTGGGAATACTCTCTACCACTTCATCTAACTTACTCCAGAATCCCTCTTTCTCGTCTAACTGGCATCCAACTTGTGGGGCATATGCACTAACAACATTCAGCATCGCACCTGCCAACACTGCCAAAGGTACCAAAAGCTGGTTCAATGACCATGGTGTTGCTGTGCTTGATTGGCCAGCAAACTCGCCTGACTTGAACCCCATAGAGAATCTATGGGGTATTGTCAAGAGGAAGATGAGAGACACCAGACCCAACAATGCAGATGACCTGAAGGCCGCTATCAAAGCAACCTGGGCTTCCATTACACCTGAGCAGCGCCACAGGCTGATTGCCTCCATGCCACACCACACTGATGCAGTAATTCATGCAAAAGGAGGCCCAACCAAGTATTGAGTGCATAGAAATGAACGTACTTTTCAGAAGCCTGACATTGCTGTTTAAAATATCCTTTTTGTCAATCTTATGTAATATTCTAATTTTCTGAGACACTGAATTTGGGTTTTCATTATCTGTAAGCCATAATCATCAAAATTTCAAGAAATAAAGGCTTCAAATATGTCACTCTACGTGCAATGAATCTATATAATATATAGATTTCACTTTCTGAAATGAGTGACAAAGTATTGAACTTTTTCATAATATTTTTTATAATTTAATTTAATAATAATTTATAATATAATTTTTGAGATGTACCTGTGTTTTATTTTAAAAAAACTGTTGTGTTTTTTTTTTTGCTTCTGTCTCTTATATTTCTTGAAACCTGAAGAAATGTTTTTGAAGAATGATCAAAATCTTAAAAACAGCAACTCCAGAGACTTTAGAGCACCATTTATCTTATAAACCTTATAGACATCCGTCTTCTTGCCATGACTCATGTCTGCAGTTTCCCAAACAGAGCAGCAGGTGAGAAACAAATGTTGTGTACCAAGCCTCGTTTAACCCAGGTAAAAAGGCTCATCAACAGATGCCTTAAGGGTGTTTACAGCTCCTCTACAGTTGGCAGCAAAATGTCTTCTGTGTTGTTGCAGGTTATTGATAGTTTGATATGTTGTTGTTTATGTCTGGATAAGTTGTCATGGCCTCTAAATGAACTCTCGGTAAAGTCAGCTAGAGAAAACCATTTGTTGAAGGACTTATTTGCTGTAGTTTTGTCATACAGCTTTAAGCCGCAGGTGTGAAAGATACAAAATAAATCACAATGTCAGTGTCTAAGACTATAAATAACATTGTTCTTAATTAAGTTCAGTTATGAACCCCATTAGGCCTTTTTTTTATTGGTGTGTGTGTGTGTGTGTGTGTGTGTGTGTGTGTGTGTGTGTGTGTGTGATGCTGTACACCTCATTATCATTTCTTGCCTTGTCATCACTTTTTTTCTTCTGTTCCATAAAGTATGTCCTGCCATGCCTGTTATATGACTTTAAACGTTAAGGCTGTTTCATTTGCAATCCCACAGGAATAACTAATTTCCTATCAATGTTAGTCCCAGTGCTGGCATAAACCCTCGCTCAGAGTCCATTAATGTCATGTAGGACACAGGTAATTTAATTCATAAGCCAAGATTACATCGGAGTTGTAATGGCCTAATGATGAAGCATGATGTTTGAGTTTCAGTTAATAGGATTACGCAACAGATGACAGAGACCAGGCTATTATCAGCTAGTAAGGAGCACAACATTCACCAAGTAACACATTTTGCCAAGAATCTTGCTCTCCTGCTTGCTTTACAACAAAATTAATATTTTCAACTTGTGATCATTCTCTTTGAAACAATTCTGGACTTAGCCCAAGAGCAGTGTTTTGGGGGAGTTTTAAGAAATCAGTTTGCCTCACAAGTTACATTTACCCAGCCTGGGGAATGAATCACAGGATAAAGCATCCCGAGAGCACCTTTAGGCACAAAAGAGTAACTGAGTTGCTGAAATGTATCATCATCAGATTTTTCACATTAAAGTAATAGATTTTTTTTTTCCAGCCATCTCACCTGCCAATAAGCTTGAAAGGAAATATTCAAATTAAAATCATGATTTAACTCTAATAATTTTATTTTGAATGCTTTTTCAATCCATTATACCTATCAAAATATTTCTAACTTTAATTCCCTATCCTCCCATTTGTTGTTGTATGAGTAGTAGCTGCATGAGGTGAAGCTTGAATTTCCACTCATTCCGCAGAGAGACGCAGTGACACAAAGATTATTAAATTCTCTTTCTCTCTGGTTCTTTCTCCATTTTGGCTGGATGTAGCTTCCCTTCTATTTTACAAACATTTGAATAATAATTATACACCATGCTAATACATAGGTTTTTTTTTTTTAACCTGTATTCTTCCAAATTCATTCCAAATTCTGGGTGGAATGTACACTCCGATAATGTGAGCGGTAGTGAATTCACGGGGTAAATAAAAAGGTCTGCATCTAACAGTCAGGAACTCCACTACCGATGAGCAGTAGTTAGACACAAGCTCAGAGTCCTTACACCATTCCATGTTGATGTAAACACACACGCCACCACCGTGAGTCTTCCCGCACAAGGCTGCATTTCTATCGGCACGAAACACAGTTAGCCCAGCTAGCTGAATGGCGGCATCCGGAATACTGTCACTGAGCCAAGTCTCCATAATAACAAAGACACAGCAGGCTCTGTACTCACGCCGTGAAATTTGCTGGAGTCGGATGTAGGATGCTAATAGTAAAAGGAAGAGAGAGTATTGGTGGATACAGTGATGTTGAAGATGTGGAGGACAACAAATGAAAAAATGAAGAAGTTATATGTAAGATACAAAACTAACATTAGATCAACATTAACATTAGGATAACAAAATATCAAATAAAACCATGGCAAACATTCAATTTATGCATATTACATGCTAACTATTTTTGACATTCATTCACAATAGGCTACCTCAACAAGCAAATACAATACTCAGCAGAGTATAAAGAAATTAACACAGAATTTTTCTAAGGTAATGTAAAATCACAATTTAGAGCACTCTGCAAGAGACTTAAGGACCCAGTGAGGTTTCTGTCAAAAATTTAAAATAAAAAAATAGTTTTCAAAGTACAGCACACGAAAAACACCTAAATTAAATCATAATTATTGTTATCACACTTTATGTCTAAAACAGCACCATTTCTTCTCCTCTGTTGAGCAAGGTGTCTTGGTAGCTTAAGACTCTTGTAATTCAATATAGATGCAATGATCAAGGCTCGGTGATCCCATACCATTTGTTTCAGAATTTCTTCTTCTTTTGGTAAGGAAGATGCTAGCTATTTATGATGTTCTTGCATTAAAAAAAAAAAAAACTGGGACAAGTCAAGTGATGAGCTATTTTGTGAAGAAGAATTTAAATGCACGGTGGTTAGCACTGTTGCCTCACAGCAAATCCAACAGCTGGCTGCCTTTGACCCTTCTGTGTGGTGTTTGCATGTTCTCCCCGTGTTTGCGTGGGTTTTCTCTGGGTGCTCCGGCTTCCTCCCACATTCCAAAGACATGCAATGGGGGTTAGGTTAACTGGCAATTCTAAATTGACCGTAGGTGTGAATATGAGCATGAATGGTTGTTTGTCTCTCTGTGTTGGCTCTTTGACAGACTGGCAACCTGTCCAGAGTGTACCCTGCCTTTCGCCCTATGATAGCTGGGATAGGCTCCAGTGCCCCTCGCGACCCTGAATTGGACAAGCGTAAGAAGATGAATGAATGAATTTAAACAGTTAAAATGCCTAATTTGTCTTAGATATTTCAGTCAATACTGATGTGATAGCATCACACAGTTACTGCAGATTTGTCAGATACACATCCATGATCCAATTCCACTATTCTGTCATATCCCAAAGGTGCTATATTGGATTGAAATCTGGTGACTGTGGAGTACAGTGATTTCATTGTCATGTCATCAAGGAATCATTATGAGAAGACAGAGCATGTTAAGCAGCCTGGGTACACTGTGGTTGTAATGGCATGGACATGGTCAGCAACAATACTCCATACTGACCCTGCCATCCAAAAGTCACAGTAGAAACTGCGATCTGTCGGACCAGACAACAATTTCTTATTTGCTGTCCAATTTTGGCCAACCCTTGTGAATTGTAACCTTAGTATCCTTTTCTTAGTTGACAGGAGAGGCACCCAGTGTGATCTTCTCCTGCAGTAGCCCATCTGCTTCAAGGTTCAACATGTTGTAGTTTCAAAGATGGTCTTCAACTCACCATGGTTGTAACAAGTGGTTATTTGATAACTGCCTGTCTGCTCAAAGCAATCTGGCATTTCCCCACTGATATCAGCATCAACAAGACATTTTCACCCATAGAATTGCTGCATATTACCAAATTTTTCAGACCGTTCTCTGTAAATCCTAGAGATGATTGCGCAGGAAAATCCCAGCACTAAATCAGTGCTTTCTGGGATACCCAGTCCAACCCACCTGGCATTAACAATCACACCTCATTCAAAGTCACTTAAATCACCTTTTGTCCCCATTCTGATGCTGGGTTTAAACTTCAGCAGGTCTTGACCAAGTCTGTATGTCTAAATGCCTTGAGTTGTAGCCATGTGATTGGCTATTTGTGTTTCCAAGCAGTTGAGGAGGTTTACCTAATAACCTGGTCTGTGAGTGTCAATCAGAAGGGAATGACAGTGCATTAAAAGTATTAATTAATCTCAGCAGAAAAAAAAATATTTTCACTGAACCAATAATTAATAATCAGTTGTTAACTCTCCATAACTACCTCTACCTCTTACACTACCTCTAACTTAGTGACAATACATAGGGATGTTATCATGGGAATCTGTAGAAACACACACATTCGCAAATCCAGGTACACTTCTCATGTCTGGGCAATATAATCTTTTGATACATGACATTTTGCTGCCTGAAATGGCATACAAAGGGTCAAAGTTAGGTTTAAGCTCAGGCTTAGGGTGTTGTATATGCTGTAAAATCACACGTAAAAAGCAAATACTGCAAAGTAATAACACAAAATGACTTGATTTATATGTGATTTCACAGTATTAGGATGCATTAAAAGTGCTCTCTGTGAGTTGTACCTGTGATTGAACACCGTCCATTTTTAGAAGATGTATTTACATCTTGTGAAGTTCAACTTTTTCTCTGCGTCCTCCATCTGAACCCTGTGTTTATCTCTCCAGCAAACCCTCCTCCTTCCTCATTCTGTACATTTCAAAGGAAACATGAGCCTCTGATTTGCATAATCCAGAATGTACTGTGTGTGTTTGTGTGTGTATGTGTGTGTGTGTGTGTGTGTGTGTGTGTGTGTGCTGGAATGAGCACTGACTTATTCTTTGCATTCCCACATCTAATTATCCCAACTGGCCTGGGAACAGGGCCCACTCAATGAGCAAGAGAAAGAAGCTGGTCACACATGAAAATGGAGCAGACAAAAACCAGTAGCTCTGCAGAGAAAGGCATAGAGTAAACGAAATATAAAGAACTCTATTCAGAAATGGGTCACTGTTTTCTATAGCTCCATCCATTTTTTGGCAAGCATGACAAAAATATATCCAAAACTGGCTGACCTACGCAATTATGAAACCACAACTGCATACTAGGTACCTTGCAGTTTTGTCTGAATTGAAATCCCTCTTTCCCCCTATACTTGATTAGTCGCACATGTAGCACGTTTGGTGAACAATCACTGTATCATTCATTCTGCTCATTTTAAGTACCGAGACTTGAACTCTTAAGACTTAAATTTAAGCACGCTTGAATTAAAATCAACAAAATAACATTCTCTTAAATAATATTGAAAGTACTGATAGTAAACAGCAAACTGGTTGCACTATCTTGCAAGTTAGTCATGTTAAATAAATGAATCAAACAATATACGCCTATTAAACTGTAATTTTAGAAATGTTTTGTTGAAGATGTGGTTTTGTTTTTAAAAATGTGCAGGACTAAAAGAAAAAGATTAAAAAAAATAGAGCTGTCTGGTATCCCTACAAAAAGGGAGTTAGTAAACAATAGTGCATTGTAGGACTGTGTTATCAAATTGAGACTGCAGTCTCAACTGTTTATAGAAAGATGACAGTTTGTTGAATAAGTTATCTGCTACAAATGCAGTATAAGCAATGCACTGTACAAGAACAGTAGACATCAGATAAGCCTTTTCTGGGATGATGATAAAAAGAACATTAGAAGTTTTCCACCAAAAGTCTGTCTGTATCTTCATCCTAAGTTCAACTCAGTTATAATAGAGACTCCAGAAACAGGGCAAGCAGAAACTGACAGAAACAGACAGACAGGCTCTCAGACTACTGAGAGCCTGAGCTTGGCAGAAATCCGATCCACATGAGAGCCTCCTTAGATCAGAATCCTGTCTTCACTTAGGTATGCAGATCCACTACCACCTCCCCTCTTCAACATCCCTCTCTCCATCTTCTCCATGCCTTTCTTCATGTTAGCCTCCCCCTCATTAAAAATCTTAATTGACTCATTCACACCTGCTCATGCACTGGCTCATTTGGGACAAACCTCCAGCACCAGAGCAGATTTTCTCATCAACTATGAGTTCACTCCGGTGCACACTGTCCTTCACTCACCTACAGGGCAAGACAATGATCTGAGATTGTGTGTGGGAGTGGGTGAGGGTAAATGTGTGTAATGCAGTTAGCATGTGAAATGCATAAACACATGTAAAAAATTTTAGAGCATGCAGCTGTGTGAGAGACGCCATAGCAAATACTATTTCATTTCCTGTTATAACTGCAGTACTTGTAATATGTGAAATAAAACTCATCTAAACCATTCATTTAAAGGTAAATCTAAGCTGAACAATGTCATTGTAACATTGATTGTGATGTTCTAAACTCTTTAGATTATCTCACCGCTTTTTTCATAGAAACCTATACCACGGAAAATATAGTATAAAATACTGGATACACTAGCAAACAAAGATGTTCTGGGCATAATGAAATACAAATTGACTCCTGAAGGCTAAGCATTTGGGGAATTATAACAACCATATAGCTTAAGGGATGCAGCCTCAATTTTGGATGGAATAAACTTTCAAGTCACTAATTTTTTTTCATTTTTCTTCACTCTCAACCTTCCTCTTTCCATTGGCCTGTCTGTACCATCACTAATAAATGCCTAATCAAAATCACATTTCCTAAATGTAGATGGTAACCTTTTAGAAGCAGCAGGAAATGAGATTTCCCAAAATACACCACAGAAGCAGGTCAGTGGAAGTAAATGGCCAATTGTTAAGTGTCCAAACTGCCATCCGTCACACAAAGACATATCCTGTCCTGCCAAGGTCTATGTCACAAGTACATCATTCTCTCCAGCTGGTAATGTTCTTTCTTTCTCTAGGCAGTCTGCAGCTGTGTCTGTCCTTCCCCCTACATTTACCTTTTCTTGCTTCCAACTTATTCAGTTTGCACAGATTAAGTCCTGGGAGCTGCACATAACAGTTTCAGTCATACTATAAGCCCACTTCTTAGCCTCATCTGTTGTCATTTCCAATCTCTTTTAGTTCTTTTAGCACCCCCAACAAATTTTTCCCACAATGCCAATGTATTTCATGATTATAGTAAGGTTTTGCTTTGCCCTCTTACTTTGAAAGGTCACAGTGCTAATGTATGCATTATTTGGATAGACCAATATAAAACAACAATTTTGAGGAGTATGCAGTCTGTACACCATATAACACTATCTGTTGAAATGGATAATCCTCTTGGTCAGAAATATAGTAGAGCTCTTCTAGCATGGACAGATAATCATCATCTATGTACAGAACAATGAAATATTAAATTTACAGTATAAACTATAGATAACTTATAATCCCTCTAAAATGTACTGGCTGGGTTGCCACGAAATATTGTTCATTTACTTGTCCTTCAGGTTGAACTATATTAAATTCTGTTATGTTTATCACCTGATTTTTCAGCCATTATTTGGTGAAATTTTTTCTGCTGCCAGTCCTGTACTTTCTGAACAAATTCCTCAGAAACTAATGGAATTCCATCAGTTCAGCTGCACTGCCTCATAGAGATACAAGTACAGCTGTAAACTTGGGTTTGTAACAATAAAAGAAAACTGAAAAACATTAAATAAATTTACTAGATTTGTATTTTGTAATACTTGAAATGGGGAAATAGCTGACATCTTCTGGATAAGCAGCCATATATAATTTTTAAAATGAAAAATGAATTTAATTATGTAACTACATTATTGTACTGTTGATTTTATTTGAAAATACAGGTTATCCCCAATCATGTGCAAATTGTGATATGGGACAAAATGATTCATTACTATTTTTCTCATCATTGACCTTATTGTGAGTTTATCTGTGATGAAACATTTATCTGTAAATTCATTGGTGTTCAATTTATATCCTCATTCCAGGATCTCTCTGTCATTTCTTTCCATCTTGTATTTTTTTAAAAGTAATTGCTCTTTAATATTTACACTTGTGTTTGGCATAACATATTTCAGTCGATGCATTATATGACAACATTGCATTGGGCTCAGACTGCTGAAGATGAATTTGGTTTCAATTTAATAAAGGAAATCAAGATGTTTTAAAGCTCACATTAATCATCAGTAGACGATGAACTATTTCTGCTCATTAGTGAATCCAATAAATGAGACTCATTTCCCAACACATCTATTGACAAGGAGCAGAAGGGGGGAAGCTTTTAATGCTTTTGGCCATTTAAGGCATCAATGTAAAGAGGAAGTTAAATGTTTTGTTTGTGCTCTGTTGTTTTGACCACTTTGATTGAAAGAGTTATATTATCAGAGACTGCAGACGTTTTGGAAGTAAAACATTTCCAAGAGTTAGTTTGTTGTAGGGTTATGGTTAGATGGGTAATTACCTGAGTTAGGCAAAGGTAGAGGTCAAGGCAGAATCAGGGGAATGCATTATTGTATGTAATAGTTGTAGCAGATCCTAGAGAAGGACATTACAGTTCAATACTTTTTTTTTGCCATTATTAAAAAAAATACAAGTGTTCATTTCAGATTTGTGTTGGGAAGCAAAGTGTAGTTTTGGTCACATTCACCAGATGTCAGCCTCAACATGATCACTCTTTACCTCTTCCGTTTGCCACATTTAACATTGGAATTTGTTGTAAATTGTGCACTACAAAATCCCAGTATTTTCTTGGACTACTGGGCTGTAATGCAACATATTAAAATAATGTCACAGCACAGAAAGTAAGATATATATCCATTTTGATCTCAGTAAGACCGTTTGAGAATTTTAGATTTTTAATTCGCACTTGTTTCCCACAATAATTATTGGCATCATGGACATAGTGTAAAAAGATTGCACATATAAAAAAATATAATTGATTTTAGCAATATATAAGCAATCTAGTTCTATTCCTTACACATCAGTTTTATTTAGAGTTAATTGATGCATTTAGCTGGGGACACAAGCCCAGACAAATGCAAGTAACAAAACTATCAAGATAGGCAAGATGCAGAGCACAGTTTAAAAGCACAAAGTCTTTAATAAGTAAAACTTAAGTTCACAGTTAGGTGGTGAATGGTGCTCAGGGGTTCTGGTGCTGTACAAGTCCAAGTGGTAAGAAGTGGGGTTAGGGCTGCTCTGTCCAATTAAGCAAGGGATATGGGCTGGCGCGGGGGGGGTACAGGGTGTCAGGGTTCTCCAGAGAGGGGGGATCCAGTAAAACTTCAGTCTGAGTTCCAGGCAGGGCTCCAGAAGCAGGAACTAGGTGAGGAGAAATGCAGGCAGTTGGTCAGAAAGCAAAGTTAAGACAGAAGTAATGCTAACATCTATGGCAGTAACATTCAGCTGAGCCCTGCTTGCTGTTCTACATCAGAGAGCAATCTGGTGATGACTGAAGAAACCAATCACCGCTTAAATGTCTCTGCTCCAGATCAGGTTCATGGAGAACAGGTGTACCTGTAACCCACCTGACAGGACACACCCACTCCTGCAATTAAGCAGAGTTAATACCACACACCCCGCATAGTCGCACAGGCTAGAAAGAGGGAGAGAGAGAGAGAAAGAGCATTTTTTTTCCATTTTTCCATTACAGGGTCCACATTTGGAGGACGGGTGACAAAAATAATCCTTCTTGCAGGACACAAATTCCAGTCACTAATGTTTAAGTCATGTCATTGCATTACACACATTCACTTCCTACACAGACTTTTTACTGTATCCCAATCAGGCACGAAAAAATAAAAATCCGTGATTAGCCAAAGTCTCTCTTCACTGGCTAGATGGTCTTATTTCTTGTCAAACAGCTGGAATTACAGTATGCTGAAAAGTTTAATTGAACTCTTTCATCCCTGGACTCCAGACACATGTTTTCTGCTTCATCCTTACGGAGTTCTTCAGTGTTTACATGCATGTGCACTAAGGTAACTTAACAATGACATCAGCATTTGGCTGAACACTACAGGTGTTCACCATTCAATTTTTAGTGTTATCTGTTATCCTTAGATCCCCCTGAAGACATCAATAACAAAAAACTTAAAAAACAAGTTAGAGCTATTTTCAAGTTCAGTGCCTTACTCTGTCCCCTCTGTACCTGGTACTTCACACCACTCAGAGATTAGTTCTCCCTGAGTGGAGCTCACTCCAGGAAAATGGCCTCATTAACAGCCAACGAAGCCACACTAAGGGCAATCTGACTCTGTCTGCGATTGGGCCACACAAGGCCCTTAATCTGCCTACTGGATGATGGACACTGGTGGAGAAATTGAAACTGTCTATGTCTCTGTCCAGGACAGCCCTGTGTTATTATAACATAAAGAACAGTTATTAAAATGTCTGCAGCATGGGGGAGTCAATCCTAATAAGCTCCACAGTGCTGCCTCTGCTCTCTCTCTCTGTACACTTTTTCATTTCCTCATTTTATCACTCTCTTTTCTCTCACACACACTCTAAACTCAAATTTCAGTCCCTCCCCAATGTATGTGACAAAAGTGATGTGAAGAAGAATATTCATCCCTGGTATGATTTTGTATGTATTGTATTACAGTCATTTTTGTAACATTTGGTACAAAGGATGAATTTTTACTTTTCATATTAGTGGGGATATATATTTGCAATTTCCCTTCTGGGATTAATAAAGTAGTCTGATTATGACTCTGCAATTGTAGCATGTGTGTCATTAGTGTTGTGGGTAAATAATTCTCTTTTATTCTAAACATATTCTAACTGACTACCTCCCAAAAGACCACAACAAAAAAACATGCAATCCAGCTACCCATAAAACTTAAATGTGCTTTAGATAGGCTTGAATTAAATACTTTTTAAATTAAAAATTGCTATGTAACATCCTGCTTGAATTTCTCAGGTTGCCTGGTTTTCTCTCACAAAAAATGGAGTGAAAATCCAATAGAAGTGATGCTTACGCTGATGAGTGCTTGTCTGGATGCCTTTTTTTCTATCAGCAGCAACAGTAAACAACAGTAGCCAACTTTAGCTTATAAATGGTGTAAATGTCAACAAATGACCTGAGGACTGAGCCCTGTACTACGAAGCTGGATTTGTAGTTATCTAGCTAACTTTTCAGTATTATGATGGTGATTCACCAGGGTAACTTATGCTGCAGAACTAACCTGCTTCTGAACAGATTAAGTGCTAGATTAGGGATCAACAGGCATGAAATCATCTTCTGACCTGTCAGTTCTCTGGAAAGTGATATCACCAATCCTGGAAGATCCTTCAGACAGCTGTGCATATTGTAGGAGGGTCTAAAGTTTTCCTAATAGCATCAAACATCACTGAGCATCAGTAAGAAATGTAGATTCTTAGAGAAATTTTATTGATTTTCATCCCTTTTTGCAAATAATCTTACATCAATTTTATTGTTGTAAGAACCTTAATATAAGATGATTGAACGAGTGGTTATTTGTACTTAAAATCTAATTTGCACATAGACTAAACGAACATTTGAATTTAGTTTATATGTTTGTTCTTCATTTCCACCCACAATATTAAACAAATAATAACCATCTCACACACATCTAAAAATTAATTTAATGAAATAACCACTGTAATCTGTTAGATTCTCCCATGTCTTAATGACAGAGCTGTGATGCTCTAACTCACGCAGTCAGCATTTTGATGATTTTCCTCACTGGCTTCAAGTGGGCTAAACTTTATTAATTCAGTAAATCTTTTACAGCTTTTAAATTGCTCACACATTCATACAGCACTTTTAATAATAAATTACTGTACAGTATTTTACCTGTTACAGACACTCATACTGCTGTTTAATCTGTAGTAATTGTGTTGATTTCAGCCTGCCTTTGTTTAACTGTTTCATATTTTTCCAATATTGTAATTTCACCTTCTTTTGTAAAATTTGCTGCCTGCTGCCAGTTGACTTATTAATGCTTCCGATTGGTCAGATGCTGCCAATGCCACCCCTTTCATGTGAATGTGCATATAGCTGGATTGATAAACCATAGGTTGACTTATCGAGTTGTTAACCACCTTCATGTCACTGATTATCTTGTTCACCAATGTAATAGTAAGTGAACCCATATAATGGAAAGATACCCAAGGTATTTTGAACTTCCTTCATAATACAGGGTTTTGCACTATAAAACTGATTTGCAGTTATCAGAATAAGAATTACAATCCTTTATTAATCCCAGGGGGAAAATTACTTAAACTTGCTTACCCAGGTAACATGGGTTAACTCTGGGTGTTTAGCACTACGAAGGTGGTTCACTTTTCACCAGGGTACATCACAGTAATATATGCTGCAGACATAACCTGCTCTAAATCAGGGTAAGTTCGAGTTTAGAGATTGACAGGTAAGAAATCGACTTCGAACCAGCTCTTCCTGGAAAATAACATCACCAATCATGGAAGGTCCCTTGGACATCTGTGTGCAAATAACAGGAGGGTCTAAAGGTTCTTAATTGTGTCTAAAGTCTTTGAACATGAGAAATAATTATATATTCTTAGACACAACTTTATTCATTAGTTTATTTTTTTCCGTATTGGCTGCAAACAGTTTTAAAACATTATTTAATGCACATTTAAATCTTCTTTTTCAGCTGTTCCCATTAGGGGTTGTCACAGCTGATCATCTGCCTCCATCTCACCCGAATCCTTGCATCCTTTGGCACAATTTTCCATTATGGCTTCAAGAAGGCTAAAATTATTAATATACTACAATTTGGAAAAAAGAGCAGGCAAAATTTTCAGTCTCTAGATGTGCAAAGCTGGTAGAGACATACCCCAAAAGACTTGCAGCAGTAATTGCAGCAAAAAGTGGTTCTACAAAGTATTCATTTGGGGGGGGGCTGAATATATATGCACACCACACTTTTCAGAGTTTTTTTTTTTTTTAATGAAAAGCATGAATCATTTTCTTTCCACTTCACAATTATGCACTACTTTGTGTTGGGTCTGACACATAAAATCCCAATAAAATACTTCTACGTTTGTGGTTGTAACGTGACGAAATGTGGAAATGTTTAAGGGGTATGAATAAGTTTGCTAGGCGTTTTTAGTTTGACAACATTGTTTGGAATGTGCGTCTGTTAAAAACAACATGGCAGCACTGATAAAAAAAAAGAACTAGTAAACTGGAGGCAGATTTCAATGGACTGAAAAATTTAAACCAGTTCTTCCATTCCCTGCTGCCATGACTTTCATTCAAATAACAAACAAATGACATCACACTGCCAGCTTTGTTGCATAAACACTGTTGTAGTCAGTGTCACTTTATCCATGCTGCTAAGGTATCTGTGACCCAAATTAAACCACTGAATCTATCCATGGTCATAAAAATCCCAAACCCTACTTTTGTGTTTCTGTCATTTATTAATAATTTCTCACCAGCTGTTCAAAGTGCACCAGCTACTGTGAACTACAGTAGGAAACATCCTATCCAAGACTAAAGCTAATTTATTGTGTTTTTGCTGGAAGCATTATTCAGAGATTTTTCCTTAGTAATACTTGGTACTCTTTGTGCACTAAAATGTTCCTGGTCAGTATTTTGCTGTTTGTATATTGTGCTTTCAGATCACTGTTATTGCCACTGTGTGCTTATGTACTGTGGTGTGTAGTTTATTCTACAGCAACACAGCATATTTTTTAACATCATCATGTTTGTTACATTAGCTTTTCATGAACTCAGAAAACAGCCTAATTTTTATCTCTGTGACAAAGTATTTAATTAAGCGATTCCGCTCCTCTGGGATTAATAAATTATTTGGATTCTGATTATTTTCCAGCTAATCCAGGAGTGATATTAAATATAAGTTGGACAAGTTTTCTCAACCACAAAGAATGACTTAATCATTCACTTCGTCACAAAGTGCTTTTCACGTTGAGAAACGGGATGGGTGAAAAATTTTGTAATTGGAAAACTAACTAGGAACTAAAGCTGTCATGTATATTGTGGAGTAAAAAGTACATTTGCTTCTGCAATATAGTGGAGTAGACTTATAAAGTTTGATGAATAATAGTATAAAATAAAGCAGTACCTCAAAAACTTAAGTACAGTGCTTGTGTAAATGTTCCTAGTTACAGCAAAATCCCTGACTGTTTTGTCCAACAAATGTTCTGTAACCCAAAGACGTTTATTTTGAAGTGAATATATGTTTAATCAAAAACTTAACAGCAAATTTTCACATTGGAAGAGGAAAACACTACATAAATCATTAACTTTAATAATTTCACAAAACATTGATCATTGATTATGGTAATCACCATGGATTATTCAGTCATGTGAAAAAGTGCTCATAGTGCTCTATGCAGTCATGTGAAAAATGAAGTACGCCCTTACTGCTTTCACAGGAATTATGAGAATAAGTTGCAACCAGGTGCTGCGAGGCCAGTGTGACCGCTGTTATAAAAGTAGAGGTTTGCCAGTTTGCTGGTCTGGAGTATGCAGGGTTGTGTCAACACAATGCCGCAATCTTTCCAGGAGTAGATGTCCTAGCAAATTAACCCCAAGGTCAGACTGAGCAATACTCAGAGAAATTGCTTAAAAAGAGCTCCTTTTCAGGCTCTACAGACCTCAACCAGCATGTAAATGTTAAAGTTCATGAGAGCACAATTAGAAAAAGACTGAATAAGTATGGCTTGTTTGGAAAAGTTGCCAATTTAGAAAAGTTCTCTACAAAGAACATGACAGCATGACTTAGGTTTGCAAAACTGGATCGACAAAAACCCCCACCAGACTTCTGGAAAAATGTCCTTTAGACAGAGGAGATCAAAGTTGAGGTGTTTGGCAATAATGCAGAGCGCCACGTTTGACATAAACCAAACACAGCATATCAACACAAACACCTTGTACTAGTTGTGATGTGATGTTTTGGGTTTGTTTTGCTACAGTACCTGGGTATCTTGTCGTCATTGAGTTGACCAGGAACTCCTCGGTGTATCAAAGTCTTCCACAGTCAAATGTGATGACTAAAGTATAGTTGAAACTGGGTCATATAGCAGGACTATGATCTCAAGCATAGCAGCAAATCTACAGCAGAATGGTTGGAAAAAGAAAAGCATCAATGTGTTGCAGTTGACCAGTCAAAGTCCCGATCTCAAACCGACTGAAATGCCATGGCGGAGATGGTGGAGTTAAGCTGTGCATAAAAGAATGCTGGCAAACTTCAATGAACTGAAGCAACATTGTTTAAAAAAAAAAAAAAAGGGGGTGACCAAAATTCCACCAACGCTGTTAGACCCATCAGTTACTTCAAATTATTGCTGCTAATGGTGGTTCTAACAGCTCTGGAATCATGGGTGTTCCTAGTTTTTCACGTGACTTCATGCTGTAGGGTCCTGAAATGTTTTTTCCATCACATGACAGTGTATAAAAGATAAATGTTGCTTTCGGGTCTGAAAGGTAAAGCCAGTGTAGAAGTCCCTAAAGCCAGTATTTTTTTCTAAAGTCCCACAGGGGTGTGCAAAAATACTTCCGGTTATGTAGAAATTTGTTTAAAAAAAGACCCTCAGCTCTCATGCTCTATGACTTCAGTAATCCCTTTCCTGATTAATTTATGGACTCGTTCCCAAGTTTTAAGTCAAATTGAATACAACATGAAGGTTGTTGCATAAATTGTGGTCCTCATTAGAGTCAATACGAGTATGCTCGTATGTAATTTTTTTTTTTTTAATGTCTCATGTATGTTATAAAAACTCCTTTCCCTCTCTTAGATGCCCACCATCCCTGGCCTTCCCACCCGACCTTGTTTCTATGATATTGACCTGGACCCTGAGACTGAACAGGTCAACGGGCTCTTCTAAAACAAGAAAAAAGTCTTCACGCTGTTGGATGGTAATGAAGCAGATTGCATGTATATATTCATGAATTGGCAAAATCAGATTGCAGCTTAATATATCTATTTTTTTCTCTTTCCTTTACTCCTTGTTGTATAGATGTTACCCATCAGCCCTCCTGAGCTTTAATGAAAATGTGAAGAAGCAATAACTGGAAGTGGTTCAAACTCATCTGCTGTTGTTTTTCAAGTTGACACTGACATCTGTAAATTATTGATTGACTTTGCCCAGAAGCCTGCTAATGATAAATCAAAGAACAGTTTATTTCTCCCTGCTATTGCCAATCTAAGCTGGACTTTTTGCAATAAGTGGTGTTATTCTGTTGACTGAACATATACAATTCACATCTGACTCACCACACCGTATTAACTGCTTGTCTATTTTGTTAGTACCACCATTAGAGGCATCTCCTCCAGTTCAGTCTTTAAGAAGTTGTGCCTTTTGGATTATTACAAAATAAGTCTTAATGAAAAAATGATGCTGATGTTAGTGCTCTCATCTAATTGCCTTATAAATGTCCCTTTTGTTTGTCTTTTATTTTAATTGAGTATTTCTAACTCTGTAACATTTTTAGAAACGTTGCTATAGTGCTGTCAAGCTGGACATGTGTGGTGCTGTAAATCAGTAATTTCTACATATCTGTTAAATAAAGGCTTTTTGAGGAGAGCCCTCCACATCAGCTTTTTCTTTTTTTGGGAAGATGTAAGTTATTTTGTTTTTGTT
>VUQH01030290.1:47948-61983 GCA_015106775.1 Etroplus canarensis | reverse complement strand
GCATTTGCAAACTGTAATCTGGCTTTTTCATGTTCCTTTTAGAGTAAAGGCTTCTTCCTGGCTGAGTGGCCTTTTAGCCCATGTGGGTACAGGACTCGTTTGACTGTGGATAATGACACACTTGTACCAGCTTCAGCCATCATCTTCACAAAGTCTTTCGCTTTGGTTCTGGGGTTGATTCGCACGTTTCGGACCAAAATACGTTAATCTCTGGGAGATTACTACGTTACGTTAGTCTCCTTCCTGAGCAGTATGATGACTGGACATTTCCATGTTGTTTGAACAGATGAACGTGGCACCTTCAAGCACCTGGAAATTGCACCCAAGGATGAACCAGACTTGTGGAGCTGCACAATTCTCTTCCTGATATCTTGGCTGATTTCTTTTGATTTTCCCATAATGTCAAACAAGGAAGTAGTATGTTTGAGTGTGGTCTTAAAATACATGCACAGGTGTGCCTCCAGTTAACTCAAATGTTGCCAGTTAACCTATCAGAAGCTTCCAAAGCCATGTCATCATCATCTGGGCTTTCCCACATTGTTTAAAGACATAGTAATCTTTGTGTATGTAAACTTCTGACTTCGAAGAAATTAATAAAAATCTCTCTAAAATATTCGTTCTCCTCTATTGCAGCATTTAGCAAATAGAAATAAATTTGGAAATCCTAACTGACCTAAAACAGGAGAAGTGTACTCTGATTTATTTTCAGACAGTGAGAAAAAAATGTTTATGTGCATTTTTACGCAGTGTATGTAAACTTCTGGTTTCGGCTGTACCTGCCAAGTTCAAAGCTTCTTGAAATTTGATGTGTGTTATTACAATAATGTTGCAAATCTCTAAGGTGGACATGGTGGTTGTGCTATCAGGTCAAAACCATATCTTCTGACTTTCAAAACATAGCTTCTTGTTTAGGATTTCTGCAACTAAAGTAAAATTCCCTACATCCATCACTTATCCCAGCTGACCCAAAGAAAAGTTAATTCATGATAATTCTAAAGGGTGGCAATACAAAAACTGATATTAATGCAGTATATAGCAAACCCTTAAACACACTTTGATCAATTAATGTAGATCCTAATCTTGATTAAGAGAGTTTATATTAATCTATGTTCTTCAGGCACAGCAACATTATACCGATTTTAATACAGCAGCATGATCTTCTGAGGTCCGCGGGATTTTTAAAGGTTGTTGTTAAACATTCAAAACATATCGGAAGGTTGTGGAAATAGAAAAAACGCTTTAATCAACATTTACCCAATCTGTGTCACTTTATCTGTTTTGTTGATCATTTTCATGAATGGTCTAATTGTGCTTTGTCTTAATGACTTTTCTTTGATAAAGGATGGTCTAGTGTATCCTCTGTTAAAGGAATGAAGTACCTTTCTTTAGCATTAAGAGAATTAAAACAACTTTTATTATGGTTGCCATGCAGATTATTCTGGGTCACCTCTCTCAATTAGAAACCAGCAAAGCAAATTTGACATCCTTGGAAGAAATTCTCTGAGAAATATTGACTTAAGGATTCAACAGAGATCACAACAATTTTTTAGAGGTGGTAAGTAAGTTAAAAACAAGACTAAGAGTCTTGAGTTGAAGTCAGCATGCTATCATGTGTGAATGTGAAAATGCTAACACAACAAAAAAAATGCTTATTTGTACTAAACACAAAGTACAGCTGGTGCTGTCTGAATGTCAGTAGTTTTCAAAGTTTTGGTTTTGAAGTTGATGGTAATGATGCCCAAATTACAGACTGTCTGACACTGCCATCCATAGAGCCATGCCACTACCTTGGCAAAAATCCACACCATGCCGTGCTGTGTATCAGAATGCGGATATTCACTATCTAGTCCACGGGTGTGGAACTATCACAAATATTTGTAGGGCCTCCCTCTCTCTCTCCTGGAGCAGCAGGGTGGCTGCCAGGAATTGGACAGAGGGTCAGGGGTTTGTTCACCCCCCATTCCTAATCACCAGTCCTCTTCCTGCCCCTCTGCTCCTCTCCAACCCCAGCTTCCATTCTTTCTATCGGCCCCCAGACAGATAGCTGGGAGATGGAGGAAGAGGGAGAAGGGAGCAAAGGGTCATGGCCTCAGCGGTACAGTCACTTGGCCACAGACTGTTTGTGTGTGTGTGTGTTTGGATGCTCCATGTGTGGGCGTGTGTGTGCAGCTTGCACTGCAACACCTCTTCCTCTTTGTGTGTCAGATTTTTTTTCCTTAATTTTTGCGGACAAGGCAGGCGCTGCAAAATGCTTTCTGGTGTGTGTCTGTGTGCGAATATATTTGCGTGTGTTCATGTGGAGACAGCGAATGAGAGAAAGAGCGTGTGGGCGTTAAAGAAGCAAAGGTCAAGGTTTGAGAGGTTCACTTGGCTGAGGTTTGTTCCCTCTAAACCCCCACCAGCCAAATATGCTGTGGTTAACAAAGTAAAGCTGTCTATCTAAACACGATCTCCTAAACAATTGCAATAGTTGTCCAGATTTTTTTAAGTCATGTAAATATACAGTATATCATGTTTTACAAGTTCATGAGAGCAAATGTACACGGATATTAGTTTAAGAATCACATTTATATTTTCATCTTACCGAAACAATTAATTTGAGATGTCCTCAAGAAACAAAAACGCATTTCTTTGAGGTTTGGGTTGAGCTGAGCAAAGTACTTTGTGCCCACTAATAACTGTCTATCAATCTTTTTGTCATGATATAATACTGCCTGTCACTTGCTCTTGTTAAAAAAACATTAACATTGTGTATTGTAACATTATCAGGCTGCTTCTGCTATGAGTCTTCACCACTCTTTGACTGTAGCAGTCTTAACTGACAAGGGCAGCAGGCCAAGCTAAACGAGTTATGCTCTTAGTTTACTGAATGTGAATATCCCGGGAGGTTTTTCACGAAGTGGAGAGCTTTACTTTTGTTGGACGGTTCTATTGTTATGACATTTTTGACCCTGTTCCTGATTAGTCTCTTAAGGGTTTGCATTTTGGAGACGTTTTGGCTCTTCTTCTAGTACAGAACGTCACTGGCTTTCGGCCTAGCCGACTGTGATACCGAACTCAAAAACTCAGAAGATGGTGTTTCAACCACATCCTGACAACAAACAAAATAACTTGAATTGAGGTTAGAGGACTCTTGCAGCATATACTCCTTATATCACTCACAAATCATGCTTTGGAACCATGTGAAGGGTCAAGAAGAGATTTGTTTTGGGGCTGCATGCCTGGGTTCAGATTTTCCGAGGTGGAACATGGCTGTCACTCACATCCAATGAGGTTCTGCATCACAGCTGAATCACCAGTGAAAGTACTGATAGAGAGAAAAAATATAAATAATCTGAAATGTCTTCTTTGCATATTTTTGATTGACTTATATTGTTTGTATCACTCACAGTGACATATAAGACAACTAATTTTGTCTATTTGTGATTTCTGACTATTACTTTTAATGGGGTTTGATGACGAATTACAACAATAAGTCATCTTAAAAGAACGGAGAATCCATATCAGACTGCACGGAGGTTGGCGCAGCGCACTACTAAGTCAAAAAAGGAAAATCTTCATGCTTTTGAGGTCCAGCCTGACTTCTCTTAACTTAACAGCTTCTCTTGAGAAACAAGGATTTATTCTTAATAAACGGCTTATGGGAGTCTCAGTGGTAGTTGTTGAGGGATTGGACAGCAGTATGCATTTTACTTTCCTCTCTATCATTTCCCTAGCTGGATGGGGGAACTGGAACCGGCTACGTTTAGGAAGTCTGTTTGGCTCTTCCTGTAGGTTCCCGTGCTTGTAATTCCTCAAAGAGCAACTAAAATATCAGCTTACTGTTTTCCTTTCCAAGAGTGAAATGATAAGAAAGTTATTAACCTCACTAAGTACAGAGGTGGAAACTGGATATGGTTAACCAAGCTTAACATGACCAAAACTAGAGGAAAGAGAGTGGAAAAAAAAAAAACGGATTTGTAATTTTATCCATGCAGAAGCAGTATATGCCCTGCACTATTTAGCTTTTCCAGCTATAGCTGAAGATTTTTCTAAGTCTTAAGCCTGGCTAACATGACCTGAGTTTATAACGAGGGGTTCTGCATTTCCATAAACATGCTTTTTACCTTTCTTCCCAAGAGCTGAATGAGAACATAATCAACACCACATTCATGTCTGCTCAGTGAAGATGAACCTGCAGCCAACAGTCAGCTAGCTTAGCTTAGCACAAACATTGGAAAAGGAGGGAAAGGCCAGGTAGACTATAAAGCAGGACTAGAATTTTATCCCAGTAACTTTAGAGGTAATGGGCTTTGTGTATTACAAAGGAGGTCCTCTTTATATCATGCTAACTTAAATATTGACATAAGTGAAGCCAGATAAGGAAAAGATACCCTGCGCATTTTGAGCTTGGTTTGTAATACCAGCCTAAAGTATTTTAACTTTTATAAAAACATAGTGTGTCATTGACATTTAGATTCTTACATGGACTGAACATACAGGTTTAAAATGCATTAATTACTGAGCACTACAAAGTGACAGATTAGTTATTATGTACAAATATCTCTAAATTTTACATTAAATTTGGCCTGCAATAGCCTGACTGTCTTTGAGTAACACATTAAAAGTATCTTTGGCTGCTCTCTTGTATTTCACTACAGCAAATAAATCTACATGGATAATTTTGGAAAGATTTTACACCAGATAACATTCCTGGCATGTAGCGCCACAAGGACTTTAACTGGGGATCTTTCAAATGCAATGCGAATATGTAAACCACTGCACTACAGAGATACTCTTTGTGTAATACCCTGTATGGACAAAAGTATTTGACCACCTACACATTAGACCTAGAAGAGCTTTCATGACATCCCATTATAAATCCTTAGGCATTAATATGGAGTTGGTCCCCTTTTGCAGCTATAGCAGCTTCCACTCTTCTGGGAAGGTTGTCTACAAGGGTTTGGAGTGTCTGTGGGAATTTTGCCCATTCATCCAGACGATCATTTGTAAGGTCAGACACTGATGTTGGACGAGAGGGCCTGGCTCCCAGTTTCTGTTCTACTTCATCCCAAAAGTGTTACATGGGGTTAGGTCAGGGCTCTCAAGTTTTTCTACACCAAATTCATCCAACCATCCCTTTATGGACTGTGCTTTGTGCACTGGGGCACAGTCATGCTGGAACTGAAAATACCCTTTACAAAGTTTACATACCCTTTACAAAGTTGCAAGCATAGAATTGTCCAAATGTCTTTGTAAGCTGAAGTATTAAGATGCCCTTCACCGGAATTAACCCTAAAAAACTAAAATGTTCTAGGGTTAGTGTCATCTGACACTAAAGTTGGGTGAAAATCACACAACATTAGTGTTTTAGGGTTAAGGGGGCCAACGCCAGAAGACAACCCCATAGCATTATCTCTCCTTCACTAAACTCTTTTCCTATCATTTACCAAACCCAAACTCATCCATCAGACTGCCAGATAAAGAAGTGTGATTTGTCATTCCACAGAACATAGTTCCACTGCTCCTGAGTCCAGTGGCTGCGTGCTTTACACCATCCAATACTTGGCAATATAATTCATACATGCAGCTACTCTGCCATGGAGACTCATGCACAGAAGTGCCCGCTGCACAGTTTTGTACTGATGTTGATGTCAGAGGAGATTTGGAACTCTGCAGTAATTGATCCAGCAGACCATTGGTGAATTTTACACACTATGCTCCTTAGCATAGTGTTCGTGCAAAATCAGTGATTAAGAAGCGTGGCACAATACTTTTATCCATTTGGTGTAAGTATGATTGTAATGCACTTAGTGACAATAAATATAGGGATTGTTGATAAAGAAAGGAAGTAGCTAAATAAATCCCTGTTTGGTCCTTTCCACTCAGCTTTAGAACTCAACATTATTCCGAGTAGCAAAATGATGGCTTTATACAGTTTGTTTCATATAGAAAAAGCACAGCATATGGTTTGATGCCCAGAGCTGTTGGAATCACTTTGTTTAAACCCATTTGCATGTATCAGTTGCAAATATTCCCCTTTGACATTGTCACGTTTTCCTTGGGAGAAATTTTACTTTCCATAACATAATACATTTGGCCTGTTTTCTTTGCTCACAGTCAGCTCTGTTTTTTTAATCAAAGTACAATACCCCAAGGCAAATGCTGATTTAAAAAGATGGCGACAAGAAATAAAGCCAAGTCAGCCCAAAGAAGGGCTCAAATAACCTTCTATGAAAAGGCATCCCTCTGGTGAAAAACAAAAATGAAATCTGCTGTGTGCAATCCACAACAAGATGATCTGAAAAGTGTGATGGTGGCAAAGCTGATAATGCTCCTCAGGTAACAGAACAAATCTGCTTATTTTATATCTATCTATGCTTGTTGTTACTCCTGATAACCTTTCCACTAATGGATTTGTGGGTCCTTGTGACTGTGTCACTCTTGTGAAAGTCTAGAATCTAGCTCTATTACAGCAGTCTGAAAGGCTGTAAAAAGTACTGCGGATTGATTGCTCTTCATGTACATTTGGAGTGCTATCAGTTATCAGACAAACAATAGATCATAAAGGCTTTCATTAAAAGCTATAAGTCATGGATTGTGTTTCTTAAAGCAGATGCTGTGGTATAAGTTAATCATATCATGTTGTTTTTTCCCCTCTCATATCCAAGCTATGGGTTATGGATGTGTCAGATAGCATGCCTGTGCAGTTCTCTCCCTACACATGTATAGCGACTTGAACTTGCTGTGAACTGTACGAGTCCAGAAAAGGGGAAATGTCTCTTTCCTCATGCCTCTGAGTTGCCTCTCTTTCAGAAGAGTAGGCTTGCAAAATAGGCACTTTAGCTCCCTTGACAGTCTGCAAACTTATCACCCTGTCATTTTTTGCTAAAAGCAGTACGACTCTCTGATGTCTTTGGGACCTAATTGTAATGACAGTCATGTGATAAAAGTGGGAGGCTTTGAATGGAGGGGGGGCAAAGGCGTGTCCCTCTTGGACTCATCGTCCTTTCCATTTGTCAAACAGTCTGCCCTTGTCCACCCCTGGGTTTTCCCATGAGGCCACAAAGCGAGACAGACAGACATAACGGATGGATAGACAGACAGGGACGCCCTTTTCAGCTGTGAACGCAGACTCACATGAGCCAATGCTGATTAATTTGTAATTTTTATTCTTGTGGTGACATAATATGGTATGATAAAGTGGCTCTGATTGTTGCTTAGCTTGAACAATTGAGTTTGTTTACAGCAATATATGCAGTTCTACAAACAGCCAAATTCTGATTTCCTGTCTCTGACACTGAGCTTGTCCTTCATGTCCAGATAAATCAGCTTGCATGTCTGCTCACCAGTCTTACTTGTGACCCAGTGTCTCTCGATCCACCTTCGTCTGTCTGTCACTGCTTTCCACTTTGACTGTGCTTCCGCGTGTCAGGAAGTTTCACCACCCTGACAAATGACCAAGTCAAAGAGCTGCTAATCAGGAAACTCAAACTGCACTTCCCTAATTGTTCACTTTCTCCCTCATTTTATTTCACTCTTCAAATCTACTGATAAAAAATAATTTCACTTTTTTCTCTCCTCTTTTTTTATAAGCACTGGTAGGGCTTCAGCTTCAAAGGATAAGCTGGACGTGAAAATTGCCTGAACCACAGAACAAAACGTTCATTTTGCAATTTCAGCTTAGCACTCAAAGGAGGGGAATTATGAGACTTTACTGTCATTTGGTGCAACACCACGCTTCAACCCAATCTATACAGACACAACACTGATGGGATGATGTACTAGTTAGTGGCATTTCCACTGGGGACAAGGATTTTTCTTGTTCTCTATCTAAATCTTTCTTTCATTCTGAGCCATGAGCTTAAGCAGTCAAGTGAGGGGATTTATAGACCTGAGGCTTATGGCTTAGTCATGATTGCTTGAATTGGCCCTGGCTCTGTTAAAATAAATGGTATTTTTACTCCTAATGAGAGAATGGGACATGGGGGGAGATTGAAATGATGAAGAAAAATGAAGAAAAATCCAAAGCATGGAACAGAATAGAAACATGAAAATGACAGGAAAAGCCTCGCAGAAACCTTAAATTGTCTTTGCGAGTGGCCTTTCAAGCAAGTTACGTTTTAAAAAAACCAAGAAAAGTCAAAGTTCAAACCTTGTAGTTTTGAAATTGCGAATATCCCTAAATATAAAAGTGAACTAACCTCTTCTCTTTTTCTATTTGACTCTTATTTTCTCCGAAAACTGTAGTTGCTCTTTTTTTTTCTTTTTTTTTTTACTGTGTTCAGCTGTAAAACATTTGAGGAAACTTTATGCTTCCCCATTCAGCTGAGAGTGTAACTGGAGGTATAAAAAAGAGAAGGAAAGGAAAAATGGTTGAGGGCAGGATGAGGTCCTCGTCTCTGAGGTCTCTGTGTCTTCATAGAGCGGGCTGCAGGCCAGGCACACTCTATGCTACTCTTTACTCTCCCTCCTTTTTTTCCCCTCCCTCTTTCTTTCTGGCAGAACAGTGAAGCTCCGTAAAAATGAATTATGCATCTGAAAGATATGAAATGGGCAGATTTATATAGTATACACTGGTGGAATATCACATCTGCTACTTTTCACATAGAATCAGTTAGATGGCGTTGTGCACTTACACTGATAGGTTATCTGTCACGGATAGAGGTGAGCAAAAATATTATTTCATGCACCTACATTTTTTGGTTTGTTCTTGATTCATATCTGTTAAAGTGAGCTGAATAGTTTTGATATTCTGGAAACCATTCGCTTTAACAGTTTATTGAAAAGATACCACACTCATGCCTCTGTAGTTGGAGCCAGCAGCCTGTTAGCTGAGTGCAGAATAAAAACTTCCTCAAGGACATATATAATATACATTGTGAAGACTTTGAAAGAATTTAATAGATATCCACCAATGATTGCTGTCACCAATTGCTTGAGCAAAAGGATGTTTAATGAGGCCAAGGTCACCTTTAAAGACAGAGGTAGCCATCACCCACTGATAGGGAAGCCTCATTTTGAAGCCCCGATTTTGGTATTTTGGCCATTTATTTTTTTTCAGCAAGAAATTGCCATATTTTCACATTACTATGGACTCAGCTTTACTGCTGCATATGTCAGTTCTTAATCATCCAGTTTTCATTTAAAAAGAAAGAAAAGAAAATCCGACCATGACATGTGGCCTCACATCGCATCAAGTGGGGCTGGGTCAGGTCAGCATTCATGAAGAAATTGGGGCTTTTTGAGGATATACCTTTAATGGAAACTGTGGGAAGCTAGTTATCAGGTAAAAGTAACATGTAACTGAAAACGATACTTTCAGCCTCTCCCTTTCCCCCCAAATGTTTGCTACAGCAGATGAATCTGCATATGTGATTTGGCAGAGATTTTACCCTGGATGTCCTTCATAATACAACCCTCCCATTTATCTGGTCTTATGACCCCAAAGTGAGTCAATGTCTCCTCCTATTTGCAAACCAGGGACCTTTTGCATGTGAGATGAATGTGTAAAACCCTACACTATGGGGGATGCAAATGTAACATACAATTAAAATACAAAAAATTCAAACTTCTTTGATGATTGATTAGTAAAATCAAGCCATGTTATTTGTCATTACATATTTGTCATACATTAAAAATGCTTTAAAATTCCCCACCACTATGCCGTTTTTTTTGTGCTTCTATCTTGAATCCGTAGTGGGCACAAAAAGTTTGAGGGAAAAATATTTTTGATCAAAGAATAACTTAATCTGAGCAAACAAAAAACTGTTTTGCACTCAACAAATGTATTTCAGCATTTGCTGTTGTCCATACTGACACACATCAGTAGCGTTTCTCACTCAGTTGTTGGCATTTGCTCTTGCTCTGATTTCTGCTCCATGTCCTAACAGACATCTGCATACTTGTTTGCAGCTTTTCTTGCTCTGTTAAAATCTCTGCTCTCTTCCTGCTCATTTTTTTTCTGCACAACTTTGCAAATGTGCCACAAAATCAGCAAATCACAGATTTTGGCTGGAGAAACTTTGTTTGGCTGTTTTAGGCTCCCATCAGCTCACTATATACTATATAAGCTCATTTCTTTTTCTTAAAATATATAGGTGAAAGAAATAGTTTAACACATTGGGAAATATGATTATTTGCTTTCACAGAGAGTTGTATCAGTTGTGTTCACTTTGTTTAAACACAACTGATACAACTCTCTGTGAAAGCAAATAATCATATTTCCCAATGTGTTAAACTATTTCTTTCACCTATATATTTTAAGAAAAAGAAATGAGCTTATAGTAGATTAAAATATCCAGTCCATTTGAACATAAAAGCACTTCTGCCAAATATTCCTTTTGTTTTTGTCTATTTTTGGTCTTCTTCATTCAGCCAACAGCCATTTTTTCCATACAAAACAGCCAGAGGCACTCACACAACATCTAACAAATGAAAGCATTGACTTTCCATTGGTGTGGTCTCAGAAGCCTTCATTTTCTCTTTGAAGTTGGAAACATTCCCACAGAAGTCACTTGTTAGATGAACAAAGATGCCAAACAAATTTAAATGAAAGCTGTATAGACAAAAACACATGGGGATGGGGACCTACAGGAAGGTTTATGGCTCTTAGACCCCTCCCAGATAAATAAGAATGGCCTGACCTGTTTGTTGTGGGGATGATCTAACACACAAACTGTCGGTTGGGAGAAGCAGACAAAAAGAGAAAGGCTAATAAAGCCTTTGCCACATTTGCAAGCATGATCTTTCTAAATAATAGCCTCCCTTGTACTTTAGGCTGAGGTTTGGTGTGGAGGGTGGTCATGGGACTCCCCAGTGTGATAGCAATGCACTAATCTTCTCTGTATGGCCCATTCACATGTGTTCACACCATTGTTTCCACATTCTAAACAGGGACTGTAATGTCACCCAGGGGAATTGCAAATTTTGTGCATATAAACCCTCTATTAATTTCTGTTCCTATTTAAAGTCAGTGTATCATTGCAGGCTTGTCCCCTCTTATGCTTGTTGTCTGTAGTCTATTGTGAAATATATATGAATAATCGAGGGCGTTTACCATTTAGAGGATTTTATAAATTGGGTAGCATGGGGGGAGGGGGGACCAGAAATTTGATCAATAAAGTCAAAAAAGGACTTGAAAACTGGTTGAAATTCAGTGAGTTATAATGATTTTAATGTGCACAGACCTCCTGCTGCTATAAAAATCCATTACGAAATGTAGCTGCTGTTAGTGGCCCTAATAAAATACAGTCTGGTTACAGCTGTGAATATGTTTAACTTTACTGAGATGTACAAGTAAATAACAGTGTTGCACACATCTTTTGTTTGCAGTTTGCAAAGTAAAGAAGCTAGGGAAAGGTAGGCAGTGGACAAACCCACTGTGATGTACGTGAGGAGGAATCCATCCTTCACAACTTACACTTTTTTCCATTCATTTATAAACTGATAGCTAAATGCAGTATTATTTAAAATTTCATAGTGTTATATTTACAATGATGCATTGAGGAGGAGGAGTGCAGTGGTTAGCACTGCTGCCACCCATGACCTTGAATTGGATAAATGGAAGAAAAGGGATGGATGACATTAAGGAGGAAAGCACGCTTTCATAGTAAAACATGAGCCAGACCTTTTTATCCCCACTGTAATTTGTATCTGTATCCCTGGTTTGACATTTTTTGGGGGGGAAAGGAGGGGCACCCAGGTCCCCTCTTAGCACCGCCCCTGTAAATAATATTTAAGGCAGTGATTACATGCAGCTGTGATTGCTGAAAACTGCAGAGCCTTCATGAGTAGACAGGATGCACGCAGCAAAATGTGTGTAAGCCTGGGAAAATCGAGGGTTTCCTCACCACTAGCGTTTTTCCCCCTCAAACCAATCGGTGCTGTAATTTATTACCCGGTAAACACGTGGGAATAGTATTTCAGCGCCACAAGATAAACAACCACTCTATTCCACGCATATCTCGCGATATGGGGCGCTCCCTCTGTGCTCGCCTATTGTGAGAGTTTTTCAACTCTCGCGTGAACATCGAAGTTTCCCACGCCTGTTGTTGTGGCGTCTGCCCTTTTCGCTCACTCTCTCTCTCTCTGTTGCTGTTACCCGCCGCCTCCCCTTTTTCTCTGTCTTCCTCACCCACCCCCTTTCTCTCAGTCTCCCTCGTCCCTACACCTCCAGTCTGCTTCTGTTGTCTCGGCGGATTGTTGGGCTGTGGGAGAGAAGGGATATCGCGAGTATTGGAGTTTTGGTGAGAGTTTGTGGAAGATGGCGCCTGTTGTGACAGGGTGAGTCTGAGATTCGGGGCGGTGGGGAGCGGAGTTGAAGAGAATATAAGTTATCGCCGTCAAATTGCTTACTTTCACCCCACGGGTTGTAGACCCGGGACTGTATGGTGTGTTTGGCCGCTGGTTTGGCCGCCAAAAGCCGTTTCTTTGTGTGAGAGCGTTTGCGTGCGAGTGTTTTTTCTTTGAGCAGTTACTTGCCTGAGCTGACTGTTGCTGCAGTGTTTTGTGAGCTAGCCCTCTGCTAAGCGATACTTCATCCCCGGTGGTCTTTTCTCCCAGACAACGGCGAACTGTTAGCTGGCAGGCCAGCCAGCGAGGCATGTTTTGGGGATAATCTAATGCTGATATGCTGTTTCATTTCCATCCCCTCGACAACCTTAGGCTGAAAGCTCATGTATAATTACGGCATTTGTTTTCGAAACGTGGTCACCACCTCCAGCTAGCCGGGTTTACGAATTGGACTTAACACGGCTAGCTGTCCGATAATAGACGTCGGCTAGCGGTATTTGACTAAAACACGTTGCGGCTTTGCGGCCAAAGTGTCCTCGTTGGCAGCGGGTTTTAATACATTGAAGCCTTGCTAGAGTTTACGGGTAACACAGCGTGCTAGCTGTAAATATATAAGCTACCACACGCACACGGTGAATAGCATGCACTATTATGACTTCGACCGGTTCTGGAAATGATCATTTACTACATACACCCCGACGTGGCTCTTATGAAAACCCAGTTGAAGTACTGGATCGCAAATGAGGAGTGCATCTTAGGACAGCGTTTACATGTGTTCTTAACCCTATCATGACCCATATTCCTTTAATGAACCCCTGTCACGCGTTTAGTTTTTTAATATTCACGATCTCTGTAATAATTGACTTTTGCAAGTCGTGAAAATACCTAAAATATTAGGCAACCATCTCCTTAAAGTCTTAAAGCAGTGTGCGAGAGTCAGACGTAATGCGTTTATCTGTCTATAATTATATTCTACATCCAACATATCTCTCATCAGCAGACCCACTCGGAATCCACACATTTTCCGCAGTTTAAAGAGTAATGCAAAAAAAAATAAAACACTCGGCAGAATTCCGCAGATTTCCCTCCTGGATCAGCCCAGAAAAGTATGGGAAAAAAATCCGCAGGTTCCTTATGAGCCTGTTCATCAACCAGGCTTTCAGTAGGAAATATGATTTGTTTGGCGTTTTCAAATCATCACCTGAATTGATGGAAGATATCAAGTATCTATTCAGCTATCTGTCGACCTATTTATCATTACATTTCCCAGTTTAAGACATCAATATATTTTTCTCTCCACTAAATCTTACATCTAACACATTTCTCATCAGCCAGTGCCTTCAGTAGGAAATATGGTTTAACATTTTCAAACCGGCACCTGAAATGGTAGAAAATATCTAAAATATATTGAACTCATTCGTCAGGAGCTTGACCATATTATTCAGCATAAGTAGGCTGCAGCCTGGGCCCTGGTGGTCCTGTTTAAATGAGGTGATTTTCTTTTCTTCTCTGATCAGGTTTTGGTGTGGCTTGTGGGCCCCTGTGGCTGTGTTTTTTTTTTGTGTAAATGCTGATTACATTAATTTGGCTTCACATTAGCTAGATGCAAACCTGTTTTTTTTTTTTTTTCCTTGCACTGTCCTGGCAGTAATCTCCACAGATGGCACAGTGGGTGACAGACATTTGCAGGACTTGTTGGAGGTGTGTGTTGTGGTGCTAGTAGAAGGGGAGGTGTTTTTTTTTTTTTTTTTGTGTGCCTGTT
>VUQH01030290.1:10843-35700 GCA_015106775.1 Etroplus canarensis | reverse complement strand
TTCTTTCCTAACAGTCTCCTCCAAAACCATGACCTGTCTCAACCCTAAACCCCAGCCTTTTTGGGGTTTCTCTTGGATAGAGTCATACCTGTCACTTCTGTGGTTTTTTAAAGTGTCTAATCTCCTGAGATCAGATTTCTGTGTGTCTTTGCATTTCATCTGAAATATTGTTTGTTGCTGTGTATATATGCTGCTCCAAAAAAATTTATTAAAGTACATCATCAAGTCAGGTTAAGTTCTGAGATATTGATCTTAAGTAGCAGACGGGGTTGTTAATTAGTTTAAGCTGCTTTGGTGTTAATGAAATCAACAACAAGTGCACTAGAGGGGCAACAATGAGACGACCCCCCCAAAACATGAATGGGTTTTACAAGTGGAGGCCACTCACATTTTTTCCCTCCCCATCTTTTCTGACTGTTTTTTCACTAGTTTTGCATTTGGCTTTGATCAGTGTCCCTATTGGTAGCATGAGGTGATACCTGGACCCTACAGAGGTTGCACAGGTAGTTCAACTCCTCCAGGATGACACATCATTATATGCCATTGCCAGAAGGTTTGCTGTGTCTCCCAGCACCATCTCAAGAGCATGGAGGAGATTCCAGAAGACGGGCAGTTACTCTAGGAGAGCTGGACAGGGCCATAGAGGGTCCTTTAACCATCAGCAGGTCTGGTATCTGCTGCTTTGTGCTGGGAGGAACAGGATGAGCACTACCAGAGCCCTACAAAATGACCTCCAGCAGGCCACTGGTGTGAGTACCTCTGACCAAAAAAATCAGAAACAGACTCCATGAAGGTGGCCTGAGGGCCCAATATGTTGTAGTGGGTGCTATGCTCTCTGGCCAGCATTGTGGGACTCAATTGGTATTTTCCATAGAATACCAGAATTGGCAGGTCCACCACTGGTGCCCTGTACTTTTCACAGACGAGAGCAGGTTCACCCTGGTCAAGTCATGTCAGGTATACGAATTGTCAGACTCTATGCTGGTGCAGTGCGTTCTGGGTTCCTTTTGGTGCATGACAGTGCCTGGCCTCGTGGTGTGAGTATGCAGGCAGGTCCTGGAGGATGAAGGAATTGATAGCACTGATTGGCCTCCCCTCTTGGCTTGACCTAAATCCAATAGAACACCTCTGGGACTTTATGTTGCAGTCCATCCGACACCGCCAGGTTGCACCTCAGACTATCCAGGATCTCAGTGTTCCCCTGGTCCACATTTGGGAGGAGATCCCACAGGACACCATCTGTCGTCTCATTTAGGAGTGAGCCCCGATGTTGTCAGGCATGCATACAAGCATGTGGGGGCCATCCAAACTACTGAGTACCATTTTGAGTTGCTGCAATGAAATTTTGGCTGAATGGACCAGCCTGCTTCCTCATTTTTTTCACTTTGGTTTTCTTCTTCCCATTGATATCTGATGTGTTTTTTTTTAAGTGTTCCTTTCATTTTTTGAACTGTGTATGTGTGTATAAAATATAGTAGTTTTATTTTCCAACTTTTTTTTTCATGTAAAAGTAAATACTGCTGTGGTTTGATTTTGACCTGATTTCATATTTGTATGCACAGACTTAGTTTAACAGCAGCCTTACAAGACTAGACAGTGAAAATCATGTTGAAATGATCACACTATTGTCAAAGAGCTTGTGGCAGTAGAAAACAGTCTTCATTGTAATCCAAAGATGTCATCTCCATTGTTTCCTACTAAGTTAGAATAAAAAGTATAAGAAGTTGGTTTCTTTTCATAGCTACAAGTGAAGATGGGCACACAGTAAGTGTTGAATTTCACTCACTTGACCGGAAATCTTTTATGCTATATTTGGGAGCCTTGCAGTGGTTGCCATTTATGGATCGTTTGTTTCCTGTACCATCTTTCTACCTGAATAGAGAACACTGATGTTTAGCCTGAAAGTGTGCAACAAGTCTCTTTAGTTTTACCGGTGACACTGTTACTAGGGTTAAAAAACAAGAACCAAGCAATTGTTGTGACTTAATATTTTACCTCTTAGGGTTTCCTCCAGTGTATTAGAAACCTGGCTACCTGCTGGGTTGAAGTTACTCACACTAGGCACTAGTTACAATTGTTCTCACTCCCTTGCAGCCCTGCACTCTCAGTGAGCTTAACAATCTGGACCGGAGCAGCCTTCAGTTTGTCTCACACACGATTTTGAAAAGTGCTTCTGCCTGTAGAGTGCAATAGGTTTATGACTTTAAGATTTTTGTGGTTTAAGTGGGTCAGTTTTTGCAAGTGGTGGTTTGCCATTCTGTTTCATACCATATAGATTTGCTAATTACACAGTACAGGCATTTTCATTAAGGGGAGCATTGAGAGCTGTACTTCAGTGCAAGATGGCAGTCACAGTATCTGTGTGCCGTGCAGCATGGTACTTAACAACCATGCTAGTCGA
The DNA here is from genome assembly GCA_015106775.1 of Etroplus canarensis. Lineage (NCBI taxonomy): Eukaryota > Metazoa > Chordata > Actinopteri > Cichliformes > Cichlidae > Etroplus > Etroplus canarensis. The sequence continues at coordinate 33,299 of VUQH01030290.1, read as the reverse complement.
ACAAACTAGACGTTGGGGATCAAGTGGGCTCTGGTATGGATTCCCTAGTGTGTGTACCCTAAGTTGACCTTCCACAGAGCCTAACATCACAGAACATGTTTAAGATGATTTTAGACAGTCTGTAATGGTTAAATTAGCTACTGCATCTCAGTACCCTGCTGTTATTCTTTAAAAAGGCTTGAACAGTTGAAATTGTCAAATTGTTCAAAAGGCAAGAAAATGTCTTTTTACCTTAACTTTCCTGGTAGGCCAAATTATTGATAGTTGTTTGTGAAGGAGGAGATTCAATGCTCTTGTACTAGTATAGCCTAGGAATCTTTCTTGTCATGCTGGAAAAGGGAGTTTCTTCCACCCCCTGGTCTTTCTTTCTTTCTAGCTTTCTCTTTCCCTGTACTCATCAGCAACAGTGTGTTTTCACAGAAGAAGTGGCAGGAGCTGCACCTACGCTCTGTTGTTCATCTGTATGTGTTATTGCAGATGGATAGTGCTATGCTAACAGAGTAACACCCACTGGGTGGTTAAACAGCCTTTCGTGAGGAAACACTACTATTTCCTTAACAGGCCACTGCTCCAGCTCTATCAGATCAGTTAATCTATTTAACCTTCAGCTGATTAAAACTAGGTTTTGTATTGAATGCTAAAACTGAGACAAATCACATTGGGGATGAGCTGTTTGTATATCCACTGCAACTAGTCAGGAGCGTCAGTCTCAGTTTAGGGTGCACATTATCAGAGGACTGAACAGAGGCAGATGGCAGGCAGTACAGAGGAGTCAAAGGACACTCATTAAAGATGGAATGAGCATTACGGGATTGTGTGTGTGTGTGTCCCCATGTGAGTTCAGGTTGGCCCCACAGCTCACACTGGAAATTTCATTACTTTGTTTTCAGGCCATTATTATATATGCACAAGTAATGGAGTATGCACTTTCTCAGTATGTTCCAACCTCTGCGCCAGATTATACTCGTTAAAGTGTACAGTTGGTGTGCAAGTAAGTGTATGTCTGGATGTCTTGTTGATTGCGTGCCAGGCCAAAAAAGAGTTAAAAAAAAAAAAAAAAAAGTCTGTCCAGAGAGCTCCATATGGAGCATTGATGTTGGAGAGTGCGGTCAAGAAGGAGAGAGATGGAGGGAAGCAAAATGAAGGGAGGGAGGAAAATAGAGACATGACGAGGAGGCCTTTTCTTTGGCTTTTCTGCCTCTGTCATTAAGCTCTCCCATGTCAGAGACAGATGGAACTGGTGCCTTGTGTGTATATGTGCATGCAAGTACTTGCAAGTGCAGGCTGATGCGACCCACCCAACTACATGTACACACACTCTCACACCACTGAGCCCTGCCCTTGTTTCTGCCCCCAGCGGGGTGTCTCCGGGCAGCTACCAGACTTCTGCCATCTGCATAAAGTTCGCCTTGAGGGTCGGACAGCTCATCAGCAGTCAGTTAACTTACTCAGTTCTCTCTGTTTCTGCTTGCATCTGCTCACGCAACATAAAATTTCTTCCTTTTTTGGATTTTTTGATTTAACTCACATTGTACTCTTTACTGATTTGATGACATGATGTTTGACTGATTTTATTTTGGGGTTGCCACACAACCTGTATCATTATCACATTATGTTGAAGGACTACCACAGGGATTATAATGAAGTAGATTAAGATCCAAATATTTTGACACAGATGACAGAATGTGGACAGATTTGACCAACCAATGCCTGAGATGCTGTTTTGCATCAATGTGAGAGTAGCTGCAGGTAATAGTCGATAGGGAGTGGATGTCAATTCTACTGCCTCCTGCTACTCATACAGCACCTTTTCCCCTCTGCCCTTGCTACACGTGAGGAAGGGCATCTTTGGACAGTGTCGGGACCGACTTTTTTTTTTACTTTGTCTGGAGTTCATTTGTAAAATGTCAGCTAAGTGCCTTGACTTGGCCGCCTTCACTTCACTTCTCAGTGATTAAATATGTGCTTGAAAGAAGTGTGTGTAATAGCCGTGCTGTGGGCCACACAGAGAATAACACAGTACTGCTTAAGAAGTGAGTGTGGATTAAAGGAAAAGGCTAATGTTTATGCTCAATGTGTGTTATAACTGTGCAGCAGTGTGTGTCAGGGCTGTGACATCAGCATGCAGGTATTTTTCAGGAGACTGCCAGGACTACTGCAGCCAGCGGGGTTAAATTTCCAAATTTCTCTCACTTAACTTTCTGTACACATTCGCTTGCTTGGTGAGACTTGTTTTTTCCACCCATTTTTTATTCCTTCTCTGTCCAGTCTTGAACACGGCTCCTCTGTATGGCGTCTGTTCTTGTCTCAGATAGTGAAACCCAGCCAAAAATCAGCCCTAAGTTCACTAACTTCAGGGCATGTTTGAACTCCTCAAAAGTCTTTGAGTCTTTTAATAGTCTAGCCTGGTAACTGTAGCCCGTAATTTTGCTTTATTTATTGTGTCTGGCAAGTGTCACTGCATTTGTTGGCAGGTGTCGATTCATGTAGGCTTGTACAATATATGGTTGTCATCTAGGTCAGGGAAATTTATTGTATGACATGGATGTCTGGTTTTCAGGGGAAATGTAGAGATTATGCCATTTAAAAACCTAGACAAAAGCACCTTTCAAGCTTTTTTGATAAGCAGTTGTCACTGGCTCTGAAAATCTGGCTTGGAGGTGAAAATTATTTTGTAAACAGAAGACAGCCTAGCTGAAAAAACATAGGGGCAAGAAGTCCAACATCCTGAGAGAAAATCATTAAAATCAGATCAGAATCGCCACTTATTTTCAGAATTTTAGAATTAAACCAGAGTGTAAACAGCATTCAGGAATTTTTGAGTTGGACCTTTGTATGCCACTTTGACTCATGGCCAGTCATATGCACAAGTGTTTTTGTCATTACATGAGTTCAGCTAAATCTATGCAGAAAATTGTGATTCTACCTCAAAAGGTCCTCATATGATGCTATGACCAGATCATCCACCGTTATTGCTACTTTTTCTCTGCATGAAAGCAAACCCTTCTCCTGCCTCATCAGATAAATGCACAACCTGTGCAGCTAGACTCATGTAGGCGTTTATGACCAAGAGTCCGTTCAGTTAGAGACTGATGCTTTATTTTTAAATTAAACACGTTTTTGATACCCATTGATTCACAAAATTCAGGACTGCAAACTAATCAGCCCCATTTACACCTGGTTTTAAATGTTTTAAATGTGATCTGTATTGGCATACAGTACCTGACGAGATGCCAGAATCACAAATTAGTTTGGCAGAGTTGGTATAATGTCATGTGCATGTTTGGGCTGAAGTGCTTGGTATAAAATGTTCTGTTCAGTATGAAATTTCCTTGGTTTGGTATACTCTAGGAGTCAAACTGTTGCTTGCTCTTGCTTTTTCTTTCCCAGACAGAAGTTCAAGAGGGTGAGCTCCACCCATAACTTTTTGGCAATACACCAGTTGTTGACCATCACCTGCAGCATGTTGGTGCAGAGTAAATGCATTCTAATCCCTTGGCTGTTAAACTAAGACTTGTTAGGCATCTTATAAGAGGTAATTATACATTTTTATCAAGATTTTTAAGAGCAAAAACCACGAAGAACTGCTCCTGCAAGACTGAGAATAAATTGTCTAGTAAACAATTACATTTTAATTTGAAACAAGTTTATAGTAACTTGCTGTGTTTCAGGAACAAATATTTAAAGCTCTTGAATTTTGGAATTTAAGCATCATGTTGAAATTAAAGAAGTGAAATTGTCAACAGGGTATCTTTTTATAAAACTGCTGTTGTTTCTCTTTCTTTCAGTGTGTTTAGTTTGTGTTTGATCTTTTTAAAAGAGGCTTTTAAGTAACTGCAGCCAGCTTTGCACAAAAAGAATAGGTTGGCAAATTTTTAGCTTGCCAAACAATTTTGTGTTTGTTTTTCTATACCTATAAGGCTATGGTGAGTTAAGGAGCACGCAAAAGTTTAAACTCATCTATGGAGATGGGGATTGAGAACAGATTCCAATTTCTTAAAAATCTGTAAGAATCATCTTTCTCCATTCTTATCAGTTCTTTGTATCAGTGTGGACAAGTTTTTCTGACAGTTGCACATTGCAAAATGATGACGCCAAACTTGTGGCACACAAGTCACATGCGTGCTTTTCTTCCACTGTTTGAACACAATGTTCGAACACAGTGTTCAGACTTACAGGTAATAATCCATTTGCACTGATGATGAGAACTTGTTTTGTCCAACTTTTCCCCCATACAAATATTCAACACAATAACAATCTATAAATGATAAAACATGTAAGTGGGATCAATAATGACGTAGCAAAAAAGAGTGTAGGAGTTTCCCATTTTCCTTCGTTATTCTCTTGTCTGTCCTGTCTTCTGCTATGGTTAGAGCAGGGTTCATATATTTGGTGTTCCTGTGATGGCCTATGGCTGTGGACGCCAGTGGAAGCTGTGCAGTAGAATGGTGTTGATAATGAGGTGTACAGCCACTCCAAGGAGTTGTGGTATCTGCTATCAGCCCTCAGGCAAGGAAACCAGACACCTTTTTTATAGGTCTAATCCCTCATCCCATCCCTCCTCTTTTCATCACACTGTTTGTGTACTCTGAGTCTGTGGCTGAAAAGTGCAAATGCAAGTCCATACACAGAGTCAGCTATGTGGTTTCATATTCACACATAGCCTCTGTCTGAATACACTTGGCTGCAGATGTGGCAGATATGTGAAAAATTGCTTAATTAGGTGGAGATTGAAATGTACACTTGGTAAGTGCAGTACATTTTATTTAAGCTTACTCGTAAAACATGGCTTACTTATAATGAAGTGATGTCTAAAATTAATGACACCTTTATATTCCTATAGTATGTAATTGGCCAAAGGAGCCTTGTGCTTCTGCTTAGGAAGGACAAAGTGTGAGGAGAGACCCATCATTGTATGGATGTATGGTTAGATCAGGCCACACCCACTTGCACCAGTGCATATGCTGCCTGCTATTTGACCCCAGAGGGTAAACCTTAACCTTTGACCTTAATCATATGAATGATGGCGTCTGGCATTTGTATGTTGGGTCTTGGTCTCCTGGGAAGCATTAGGTTTACAAAAAGTAGATGTGCGTATTAATGGTGGGGGAAAAATTGATACAACATAGTATCGAGATTTTTCGTGGCAATATTGTATTGATACAAGGACACCAAAGATTGATATGTTATTATATAAACTGCAAAAAAACATTACTTTTTTTTTTTCCAAATTCTTCAGGTGGTGAAGGGGCTGTATACCCTTTGTTGTGTAAGCTGCACTGTTCAAAATAATGTAATAGTACAGTAGTCTCCACATGTCTATTTAGTTAAGTAGGATTAGACTGTAATGCAGATGGTTCAGGTTGGCATTTATGACAGGTTATAATGACAGTGTTGAGCTATTTGCTTGACAGTCCCTTTTAGCAGCAATAAAAATGAAGTGAGAGGAACAGACTGAGAACTTTGACTTATTAGAACAGCTACTCACAGAAGTTACCTTTGGAGACATCATTTGCAGTTGAAAAAATTGCGTACCGCAAAATAATTAAAATCACAATATCATATTGTGAGTATCATGATGTGATATATCATGTAGTCTCTGGTGATTCCCACCTCTGGTGTGTATCCTTGTGTGTTTCTCTCTGAAATCCAGACAAAATATGGAAGTGCTCAACCGAAGATGTCCCACGTCACATTTTCCACTGCATCAGTGTTGAAGTTTAAATGATGCTAACGCAATTTGTATTTTATATTTTGGAGTTTTTACTAAGTAAATACTTCCTAATTAACATGTTTCAGTAGATTCCTATGCGCTTTAAACTCTTTTTTTTTTTTTTCATTCTTGTTGGCACACAAGGGCTTTCATAGATTTATATTTAGCTTTGACTGCTATTTTACTTTATTACACTTAACACTGGAGTATATACATTGCGCAAACTATTTCAAAACACTGGGTGTTGATTAGCTGTGCTTGAGCAACCCAGAAAGGCACAGTCCCTGTTGATTGTTTTTGGAGAATCAGCTACAGTAAATGCAGTCATCTGCAATGCAGATTAGGAAGGCTCTTCTAGTGGTGTCAATGGTACAGTCATTTTAACCCTCTTGAAGCTTTTCTTACACTCATCTCGCTAGTAAGCTTGTGGTAAGGAGATGCAAGAAAATATCCTGCAATTGATGTTGCAGCCAGAGGTGAAACTTTTTGTCAGCTTCGCCTCAGATATGGAAAAATAGCCTGTTGTCACTAGACTTAACTTTTAGTGAAATTATGGTTCCTTTTAAAGAGGGGTTTTGAAGCATTTATTGGCTCTTTGGGTCCTCTGCCATTAGGATGTTGCATTACCGTCACCTTATTGCTCTATAGCTTTGATAGATTGAGTTATGTGATGTTCACCACTTTCAAAAATGCTTAAAACATATTGAGAGGGAAAGCGACAAATTTTATTAACCAGCCTTGGAGGATTTGTTTTCTTTTGTATCCGATACTTGTAGTTTGTTTTGCAACAGTTTTAATCATGTGATCTAGCAAGCTGCTCTCGGCACTTTTCCTCACCACAGATATCACTCTCCATCAGTATAACATATGAGGAAGTTTAGCTCTGGTATATACAACACGGCCATGGATGGCTTGATAAGGTGCACCACCTTCATTTGGTGTTGCAGTATTTCTGTGAAGCAGCAACGTCTACTTCTGCTGAATTCTGTCACTTCCTTCTACAGATGGATAATTACAGCAACTTCTGAATTGTTGGAAATGTCAGTTTGTTGTTATGTTGCCTGCAGAGTCTTGCCGCTTAAAGAGCAAGTAGTATTAAAATATACATCACTTTGAATTTCTCTGGCTGTAAAAGTGATATATAAACACAATTCCCTTACAATACAAATGTTTCCATGGAGTGTAAAAGTTTGAGGAACAGAAATTGTAACTTTACTCGTGCTTGATTTGTTGTATCAGATACATGCCTGAGCAGCAGAGCAAAAACGTTTTTTTTCTTGTGTGTGCGTGTATGTGCATTTTCAGTCTTGCACACAGCACTGAGCCCATGTTAGGGTGTGTATTCTGTGTCTCTTCTTAGCCTTCAGGTGTTGATGTGTATTTTTTTTCTCAGCACTGCTTGGACTGTCAGTCACAGCTGTCAAACACATCCCCATCTGAACGGCAGGCAGAGTTCACACTCTCTCAATCAACCCTCCTGTTGTGCACACGTGTTGATGTGTGTTAACATGCACTCGTGTGTTAGCATGTAGAGGTGGGTGGCCGATCCTCTATTCATAGTAACTGCCATCCCTTTCTGTCACCAATAGCTCATATGTCACATTACCTGTCAAAGAAAGATGGGAGAAAACCTCCCCATTTCCCCACCCTACTCCACCCAGAGGTTAATTTTGTTCTAGGAGAATTACGGATGTGTAGTTTGGAGTGGTGATTCTTCAAGGAAAGTTTCAGTTTAGGGTCTGATTTATTGTTTTTGCTGTTAGGATTAGCATGTTGATGCCTACTAAAAAAGACGAAGTTTAGTATCGTTTTAAAAGGGCATTAATTATTAGATTTTTTTTTTTGTGGTTATTTTAAAAATCATGGTTGCAGTTTAACATGTGTAAACATTAAAAAGCTGAGGTGCTTGTAAATAAATAAGGATATACAAATGTGAACAAATAGAAAATGAGACTGTACAAACCAGTATGTAAAAAGTGCAGTCGTCATCTGCAAAAGTTAATAGCAGATCAAATGTCTTTTTTTGTTAAGTTGTCTTGTATTCAGATTGCGTAATAACCTATTATGATATCAAAAAACATTAGAAGCAAGAAATGGCAATTATGAGGCTAGATCAGTTAATCAGCTCATCTTATTAGCTCTAAATTTACATATAAGATTCTTTTGGGAAGAGTGAATTAACCATTTGGCTTTTCTTCTAGTAGAGTGAACAGGTTTTGGCATTTCAGTTTAAGACAAGATTCTTTTTCATTGTTTTGGCATTTTCATTTCCATCAAGTAAAGCAAGTATTTGATTACAAGTAGGAGTTTAACAAGCTTAATAAATTGTATTTTTACTGCACAAACTCTCCTCATTTTTAGATTTCATGTTTTACTGCTAGCCATCTCTCATCCACGTTTGACAGATATTCATAGTCTTTTTGTCTTACGAAATGCTCACTATGACTTGTGTGCATGCATTTTGTGGAAGAGGCCTCAGAGGAGGTTTAGTGAGGAGCTTCACTCTGCGTCTTGAGTCGTCTCTACTGTTGGCTAGAGGTGTTAGGTTTTAATAAGCTAACACAAAAATGTGGTCTGCCACCCTCTTGTTGCTCTTGTGTTCACCCTCTGAAAAATTAAAGTGTCATTCTGGTGTCAGTTTTTGAATATTTGTGGCCATCTGTGTGTACTTCAGAGCAGCCAGAATGATACAAAATGCTTTTGGGAACTAGTAATATAAACAAATTATATTTTCTATATTGGAAAAAGCTTATTTTTGGGTTGGTATGCAGTTTGAAGGGTTGTACCTTTATTTTTGATGCAGATCTCCTGAATGACAATATTTATTCTAGTCCAAACATTTTAATGGCCACATACTTACCATAGCATTTTATTCTTCCCTTACAATATTGTTGTTAGCAGAACAGAGGAGCTTTTATCATTTGTCTCATGCCTCTTTGGGTGCAGTTTTGTTTCAAGCATCATTGAGAATTTGTTTGGTGAACTTAATCCATCACTGCAAAGGCAAAGCTGACAGCCTTGGTTTGCAAAGCTTTACAAGAATAGAAACTTTTACACTGTTTTTCCTTCACTGTCCCAGATTAATGCATGTGCTTGTTCATGCAAACAAACAGGTGACATGACAGAAGTGAGTGTTACTTCAACTTTCTGCTTCTCAGATTTTCTGTGTTTTAAACTTTCCACCAGTAGCTATCTGCCCTTCTGTCAGGACCCTCATTCTGTCAGTCAAAAGGCAGTGAAGCCAGCAGACGGCGCAAAGCAGGGTGCTTCTGCTAGTCATAGCCTGGAATGAAATGGAAAACAAATGCTGATGTCAGACTTACTGTTAATAATGAATGTGTAGTTGTAGTTGGGGCTTTATTTTGAGAATAAACTGTAATAGTGGTAAAATACAGACTACCTGTGTAAACAATTGAAATTCCATGTCAGTTCATCAAATGCCTCCCACTTGGCCATTGCAGTTACCTCAAAAATTTGAGGGTAAAGATGGACTTCTTAATAGTAGTTAGGCAAAAAATTTCAGGCCCTTGCTGTCACTAGTTTCCTTTAAAAAAGCTTTCCAGAAATATGAGGTTGTTTTGTCTAGCATTATTTTTAAGAGCTATTTTAAAATAACATTATCAAAAAAATACTTAAGATAGGTCCATCCAGTTTTTTAGGGTAAATATCTGATACTATGGCTCTGTGAATATGGACCCTCAGGAGTGTAGCTTAAGTTAGCATAGAGTGATGGATATCTGAAATCCCTAAAATATTTGGACGTGTGACTTCTGACAATAGATATGGAGGTCTGTAGAAACAACAATTTTGCAAGGAGGAGACTGATATTTTGTTTAGTTTCTCATATACAGGGAACATAATATCCTTTAAAACAGTTCAAATTAGGTGAATGGTTTCACAGATAGTAAAGTTTAAATCTAGAAATAAAATGGTTTTATTCATGTGATTTTCTCCAAGTATGACTCCATGCACTAAATCCTAGTTCACATTTTTGAAAGAGCAAATTAGTGTTACTATTATGTCCAGAATTTGTGATGTGTTCTCTTTTATATCTCCATTTCCCTTCCCTTTAACTTGATTAAAGCTGTATACACAAAATGGTTTTAGGATAGTTTTTTCCTCTAACAATGCATGTCCAATCTATGCTATAAATCTGAAATTAGTGTTCCAGTGAAATTTTTAATTTTGGATTATTCTGCCTATTGATTCCACTTTCAGTGATTTGTAATTTTAAAAAATTCAGGCAATCCAGTGAGATGTTTTGACTGCTCTGTACAAAAGTGCAGTCCAAAGAGTTAACGGTTATGTAGGACAAAAAATATTAAATTCTCATGTTTGAGGAACCAGAACTCGGCAGTGCGGGGCATTTGGTTTCCTGAAAACTTGTTGGCAGTGCTGGCAGTTGATGCATCTGAATTGTTCACCAAACTGTTGCCAATAAGCTTAATGTTTATTGGACTGTTTAGTGTGAGTGTTACGCCATGTCCTCAGCCTTCCTTATTTTGGCTAAAACACATTCAAAAGCATCATAAACACTATCTAAATAGTTTTTGCCTTTGCTACTGTAAACAATGCAAATTTCCCCATTGTGGGAGTACTAAAGGATTATCTTATCTCATCTTATGTTATGCTTTACTCACTATTACTGAATTGCATGTTCAAATAAAAATTTATTAGAACTATTGTGGCCTGAGTACTGCTAGTGCTGCTGGACTAAGACAAAAGGCACTGTTGGTACACCTTAATAAGCCATCAGAGAATCACTCTCACTTCACTTTGAAACTACACAGTCAGGGCATAGTCTTCCTCTACACACCCGTAAATGGACCTGCTGTCCCATCTCATATCACCTCGCTGCCCTTGGCACACTGACCCATAAGTAACCATGCCAAGGTAAGCTACCAGCAAGTTGGCTTAGCGTTTTAATGGGCCTATCAGGTTCCTAATAGGATATGGCCGGAGTACAAAGGGCCATTACAGGGCTTATAAACAGACATGTAAAACAGAAGAAAAGGAAAAAATGGAAGTATTTCAGTGAGTGGGGCAAGCATTTCAGGAGGTAACAAGTTTACTGTAAGAAAGTATTTTTTAAGATGTTGAGAAAGGGAGCCACATCTAGAAAGCAAAGCTGATATCAAAACATGAAACAGTTGGTGAGATATGATCTCACTTCCTGTTCAGTGGGTTTTAAGTGTGTTTAAAGTTACTACAATGGACAAAAGCTTCAGAAAATCTCTGATAGAGCTGGGTAACTAATCAGATTTTAATTTCAATTGCAATTTTCCAACAGTGATGATAAAAGGATTATTTTTTGTTTTCATTCTTGCCCCTCAGACTGACTTGTGTTATGAAGCAAGTGCAGCCTTTTCCCTCACAGAGGTGTGTTTTCACCCCTCCCTTAAAGCTCAAGTGCAGTTTTGTTCAGCTGGAGCAGAGATGGCAAAAAGCGAGCCTTTGGCTTACACAATCTATCTAGAAATATTAGAGGTTGCAAGATATCCACTTTCAGTGTTGGTTGTCTATCAGCTCTTCATTGCATACTGTATGGCTGCTGTGCAGGTCTCAAGGTGCACAAATCTGCTGCTGCCTGGGCCTGTCTTTGCCCTTTTTTGGCTCTACAGTCAAAGCACTTGCTAGTCTGTCCCCAGTCTTTATTGGTACACCCCATCTTCCTGACCACCTCCACCTTCAGAGGCAGCAGAAGAATTTTTAAGGGCAGGCTGGTACTTGGCTCTTTAGGAATGACTGAACTTTTAAAATAAAAGAAATCATCTTCAGACGTCAGTGTTCTCTTGCACAGATGAAAAAATAAGAATAAAAAATTCCCCTGACGAGTCATTAATATCCTCAAGTGGCCCTTCTTTACTTTGGTAATTAAAGGTAGTTTTGGTTTCTCCCTTTTCTGAGATTTGGCACAGATTTTGCACTAGATGCCTTTTCTGGCACTTGTGACTGGCACTAGAAATACTCTGGCTTGTGTCGCCTCCCAGATGCAAACTGGAGACCTTTCATGTGTGAGGTCAAAGTGTAAACCACTGCACCACCTTGGTGGCACACCCAAATAAAGTTGTTGTGGCAAACAATCAGTGTCTTTTCACCTTTATTGTCTCTATAGAAATCAGTAATTAGTACGGAGGACAAAGAGGAAAAAAATTCTTACTCATCACTGGGCATTAAGTCCAAAGGAAAAAGCTGTTTAATAGCTTCTTGTGTATCTGTGTAATTGAATTAAGTGTTACTGAAAATACAAGATCTGAACTTAAGGTTTCATTTTTTGTCAGGGTTCAGGTTACTTTGGTGGTAGCATTCAGACTTTGAGTCACCAAAGTGTGGACTGAACTTAAATGAACTTTGACACAAAATATGGCATTTCATTGTAGGCAAACCCACCTGAAAAACTGCCGTTGCAACAGCCGGCATGCCTTTCTTTTGCCTTTGCAGCTCTACCTTGTGTGGTTTCCTGTGCTAGGTCTTCTTTTCTTGGTGGCGTTTTGTCTCGTGTGAGTGTGCTAAACTGAGCCTGTGGCGGTGAATGGAAATGTGGACTGTGGTTTTTCAAAGAACTTACTAATCTAACTCTTTAACAATTGACCACTTTCAACTCTCTGCTCTACTTTGCAGTAAAAATCATCCTTACTGTCCTTTATTTTCATATAATAGAGATTTAAAACTTGAATTTTGAACTGTGCATGTTATAAATCTGTCATGAATTTTTATAGATTTTGCTTTCTGTAAATAAACGTGCATGTAAATCAAAAAAAAATTTAGTAAACGTAGCCATGTGCAAAAACTTTTCTTTCTCTCTCCATTCTCTTTAATTTTTAAATTTGATGTCCTCATAGATCCCATCCTCCCTCTTTCCACAATGCACCATCTACTGGTCCTTGCTCGCTTCGACTTTAATCTCCCCCACACGTTCCTTGCAGTTTTCCTTCCTCATTTGCTCCCTGCTTGCAGTGGTTCGGGTGAGGTTGGAAGCAGGTGGAGGGGGGGCAGAGAAAAGAGAGCCGTCTGGAATCCATTAGCTTGTTGAGGCATCAGTGTTTCGCTGTGGGAACCTTATTGATTGCCCTCCTTTATAGTTATTCCACCTCCATTCCCTCCGTCTGGCTCTGGCACCTATCATGCTTTTAGTTTCTCTATCTTTCTCCTGCTCTTCATCTCCCCTTTCCCTCTTTCCTTTGCCTTTTTTGGCTGTTTATAGTCATCTGTGGTATTGTGACTTTCTTTAAAAATTGTGCTCTGTGCTTGCATGCTAAAACTCACTCACACTATCTGTGTATTTCGTGATGCCATCTGAGATATATTGACATACTTATGAGCAGCACGAAGCACTACCACATCCGATACAAGAAGAAAATCTAATCACTTACTACTTTTTGTAGACACAGTGGGCATCTCTCTTTAACTGCTTTTTATAGCCAAGCTTGATTTTCTTGTTGTGGCCTAATAGACAGATCTGCAGACATTAGCAGTTAAACCCAGCCAGTTTTGTGGTAGCTAAGAGAAGAATGTGAGTATTTGAGAATCTCATAATTTGAGTTAGAGTAGTGTCTTTTGGCTATAAATTAACCTGAAGCTGTTTCAACAATGCCAAGTTTTTGTCTCTTCAGGCTTCTCAGACGTGAGGATTTTCTGCTTTTCATTCTCATGCATGATGGTGAACTGATTCTTTTGGGTTATGGTCAAACAAAATGGGATATTTTAATGATGTGACCTTGGTCTGTGGGAAATTAGCTGTTTCCCCAAATTTGCAGATTCTGATTCTTGGGGTTTAAATTTAAATAAAATGTCAGGCTTGAGTCAATAAATAGAAAACTGACACTGTTTTCTAGCTCTTATTTCACTGAGCTCTGCACTAGACTTGGATTTTTCCAAACCACTGGATTACAAAATATAACTGTAAAGCTAACTGCTCTCGATGGACACTGGTTAATTCACTGGTAATTAAGTTGAGAGACAAAAGGAGGGAGAGGACTTTTTATTTTAAAAAGTTGTGAAGGCATGTAGAACAAAAAAGGGAGGAAAAAAACAGTGTAATTTCCTGACCACCAACAGTGGTGCTTGTAAAACAGAAGGTGGTCCGAATGTTCTCGATTACTGGAAATAAAGTCTCATTTTAGTTTTATTAATTTTAATTTTTTTGCCACCCACTAACTCTGGATTTAGCACTTGTAATTCTGACGATTTCACGCTGCTTCACACCCAATCCCTCAAAAAAAAAAAATCTACTGAATGTAGCTTGACTAGGATGGGCGTAGTTTGAATACTGATTGGATGAAAAGTAGGCTGGGACAGGAAAGGGAGCAACAGCTCATAACGTAGAGCGAGAAGTGCAATAAAGAAAACTCATCAAATATTAGAAAACCAGCTGAAAATCATAGATGGGGTGGCTGAAGTGGACACTTTTAAATGTTTTTAACACTTTGTCTCTATATGTTATAGCTTTGATCTTCAATATGGCTGGTTGAAGGACCAACAGCAACACAATCAAGAGTGAGACTAGTTGTTTGTGACACTTCCCCCTGGTGACAGTAAACAGTCACAACATGTAGCGTTCTGCGAAGCTGCGCGTAGGCTCTCTGAAGGACCAATGCAGTTCCAGAAATTAGCCTTTAGACAACTGGCTTTCCTTTGTGTTCCCTGTAAGAACTGCACTAGCTGTAGGTTGTAGTGTAATTATTTTAAATAGATAAATGTATGCATAAAAAGCAAATAGACAAGCAAGCGGTAGGATGAAAATGCTGAATATTGCAATTTTTTTTCTGTGCCTCTGCCACAGAGGCATTGTGTGTTTTGTGTTGGCGTCTGTCCATCCGTCTGTTATAAATCTCGTTATCACTACAGGAGCTGACTTGTTCGCTGGCTATTTGTGTTGTTAATACCTGTGATGGGTAGAAGACAAAATTTTTAATATTGTGGGGTTAGAGGTCAAGGTAAAACAGAGTGATTAATTATGTTACCATCATAATAGTTTACTGAGCAGCTGGATCCTAGCCAAGTCTTGGATACTGAATTACTGTGATGGGTAGAAGAACTGATAGCATTTTTGAGTTCATAAGATCAATGGTCAAGGTTACATGGGGTCATCAATTAAAATATTGTTGCCGCTACATGAGCTGACTGGGCTGCTGGATCCCTGCCAACATGTATATTGTTGATCACTATGAAAGGTAGAAGAAGTAATAACATTTCTGAGGTCTGTGCATCTGTCTGTCTGTGTGCCCATCTATCTGATTGCATTTACGAGATTGTGCGGTAAAAGGTCAAGGTCACACTGTGCCAGATTTAAGGCGGAGGCATACCAGCCGAGTTCTGGGCATTTCATTATTTGCGTTTTATTGAGCAAGTTCCCTCACTCAACAAGTTTTCATTTGTATAAAAATGTACTATTGTGTTATAGCCGTGTTGTATTATCTTCTAATAAAATTCTGATATTTCTTACCCTCAGTTTTTTTTTCATTTTCCGACGTGTTGCATCCAAGTTAGAAACACTAGTAGGCTGTAATTTGGCCAAAGGTTTGCGGTGAAACTGAGTTTTGGATATGACCCTTGCATGTCCCCTAACACAAACTGTGATTTGACTGAATGAAATTAATACTATTGAAATTATTTGGATCATTTGAAATACATGCAGTCATTTCTTTATTTTACACTCGTTTCCTCATTACTGTTGGTGAATTTGCAGTTTAGGTTCCCCTGAGGTGATATATAGGTCATTTGTTGAGACTTGGTTTTCAGCACACTTCTTAAGTTCAACTTTTAGTTTTATTTATTTGAAAATCATTGACGGAAACATTTCCCCCTAGTTGTTCCTTTTTTTTGCAGATTTAGTTGTTTCTCTTTTCATGCTGAGAATGCTTAAACAGTTTGGCCCAGACTGTATTGTGTGTAATGCACTGAACGTGTTGCTTTACCAGCAAAAAGAAAGAAGTTGACTATAAAACAGTCATGCTCAGCTGTGATATGTTGTAAGTTTACAGCTCTTTCTGAACATGTGGTGTTCACAGTGGTTTCCTTACTACATCTATTGCTAAGGGTTTTCAGGTATGACTCACTTATAGTTTACTGATTCATCAGTTTTCCAGCAAGCTGAATTTTACTTAAAGTCAGCTTTTATGGCAATTGGGTAAGAAACTTTACAGTAACTGGTAGAATATGATCCAGTCATAATCATGGAAACTGGTGATTAAATAAAGGCAATTTCATGAAGACATTAAGCTAAATTGTCACAACATAAAACTGAGGGCAAAAATAATTACTTTACATAGACGACCTTTTCATGTTCTTCTTTGTGGTGTTAGCGTTTAAATTGTTGGAGCCTCAGAGCAGCCTTATACTGCATGAGCTGGCCCAAAAATTGCATCACTTTCTATCTTCTAGGTAGAATAATGATCTGTCGTTTGATTTGCCCCATAGATTTATTTGGAACTATTCAGGCAAATATTTGCACACACCTCAGCTCAAGAATGAATAAACTCAAAAATCCTTCCTGTTTTCACTCTGATAAATTATTAGTGCTACCATTTTGACACTTATTTTAGGATGTTGATGCATTTCCTGCTGTTCTTCACCATGCTGTCATCTTTTCACAAACTGTCATAAACAGCCACATTTTTGAAAGCTTGGACTGTGTTGTTAGTTTGTTTATGAAAATATATGTATTTTAATTTGCGGTTTCAACAGCTGCATCCCAGCCAATCATAGCCTGGTCCTCAGTGTCATGCACCTGGTTCTCTGCTTATTCTATCAACCTGCTGACTGACCTGCAGAGTTGGTCAATTCCATAAGTCTGTTCTGGTCAATAATATCCTGCTGCTATATAAAAGCAGGAAATGTCTAGGAGAAAATGACTGCCCTGCCAGCACTGTGTAGGTGCATGTCGAGTTACACATCCATGGTGTAGGTATATAAATTC
Source organism: Etroplus canarensis (assembly GCA_015106775.1). Classification (NCBI taxonomy): domain Eukaryota; kingdom Metazoa; phylum Chordata; class Actinopteri; order Cichliformes; family Cichlidae; genus Etroplus; species Etroplus canarensis. The sequence goes on along the minus strand of VUQH01030290.1, from coordinate 16,668 downwards.
CATGTTAGACTGCTGCTAGCCATAGTAGTCCCTGTCCTGCTTTAGTCAGAGATGGCGGTATTAAAGTCATTTGTGGGATGACAGGATTCTCACAGCTTACATTCTTTGCCTGACCGAATCATTTGTGAATCTTGTGAATGTACCAGCACAGTTTTTTGACAAAGGGTTATTCGACTGTTTTTAACTGACAGATTTCACCTTCACTCACTTGCTGTAATGTTGATCTGGCCATATGGAGTTGATATACTTTTCTTTTGATTTGGAGGAGATGTATATTCTCCATGTATATTTTAGTTTTTCTTTTCTTTATGTTGCTGTTGAATTTGAGTCCATATGTAACTGGCATTCAAGCCAGCTGATTTTTCATGTAAGGAGATATCACTCAACTGAAGAAGCTATTGTGAAGGTTAGGTTTAGCATTGTGGTACAGCCCTTGTTTTACTGATTCTCCTCCATCTAAGCATGTATACCTTCCTGTCCTCATGTGTATCATTTCCCTGAAGAATCCATGAGCCACCATGCGTGGGCCTCAGACGTGTTGCTATAACAGAAACCTTTTATGCTAAGGAGTGCCTTGCTTTGGAGAGGTTTTTTCGCTATACAATTATAGGTATAATATCACTACAGTAACTTCTGCATTCAGTTTAACTACTGATAATAATTTTAAAACATGTTTATGTTTTTTGGTGCACTACACTGTATTTACGAGAGAAAATAGGAGTACAGCAGGAGCTGCGTGACCATATGTTCAGCATGTTGTTCAAAAATATTTAAAGCCAAAGATTGTAATAACCCAAATAATGTAGATAACATCTAAAGTCTCTTTCATCTTGAGCAGTCATCACCTGTTTGAGTGTTAGCCATTGAGGAAATGTTCTTTACTCAGCTGCTGAACTTGAGTTTCTGAAATTTGATAGTAATGGTAAAAATACTGATTAATTGATCAGGAGCTTTTTCAATTTGTGTTCACCTGCTTTAACGTGTTTTCATGGCAAACACGTGGTGCAACGTTTGGCACATCCTCTGTTTAAACACAGTACGATTACACTATGTCAAGGCCACAGTGTGTGTTTTATGTGCGGGTGTACATGCACCAATTTTGTCATGCAGTGTTTACTCTGTGTGTTTGTGGTTGATAACCAACCCACTCATATTTTCTTCTCACTTTGTGTCTTTGCAGGAAGTTCGGGGAGCGCCCTCAGCCACAGCGCCTAACAAGGTGAGTGTGCACACAAACGTGGTCTCTTTTACAGCCTATTTATTGTCATTCTGCCGATATTTGTATATCTGTGCCTATGTATGCTGTTAAAGACATTCTTGTGAACAACTTTTCCAGAGATACTCCACTCCCCAAAGTATTAGCTATTAGCTTTTTATTGAAAAACAAAAAGCAAGAAAACAAATACATGATGGAAAAATTGCTTACTTTTTCATGATTTTTGTTTTTTATATTAATCTTCATATTTAACTCTGATTTTAATTGGGATTGTGCAGAAAGTTGACATGACAATATATCATATGATGATGTACCTTTTGGCTGCCAGGGGTTGCCACAGCAGATGAATCCACATTGGTAATTGGGCAAAGGTTTTACACCAGATGCCCTTCCTGACCCAACCCTCCATGGTGAGAGGGGATTGTGTCCCCACCTGGGATTGAACAAGGGACCTTTTGCTTGTAAGGCGAATGCGCAAACCACTGTGCAACTGGGGAAACTAAATACAATATATCATACAGCTTAGTATTTTATGAATCACCCCACCAGTTTGACATAACAGAATTACCATTTCATAACTGGTTCTGGTGTCCCTTATAAAATGAATGACAGTAAAGAAATGCGAAATTGACCCTCTAAGAATCCCTAACCCCTAATCAGAATGCACTATATGAACAAAACTATAGGAACACCTACACACTACACCTACAGGAGTTTTTCTGACATCCTATTCTAAATCCATATGCATTAATATGGAGTTTGTCCCCTGCTGTAGCTGAAACATTTTTCACTCTTCTGAGAAGATTTTCTACAAGATTTTGGAGTGTGTCTGTGGGAATTTCTGTCAGTTTAGCATTTTTGAGGTCAGACACTGATGTTGGAAGAGAGGGCCTGGCTCACAATCTCTGTTCTAGTTCATCCCAAAGGCCTTAAATGGGGTTGAGGTCAGGGCTCTGTGTGGGCCATTCAGGTTCTTCCACACCAAACTCATCCAACCATTCCTTTATGAACCTTCCCTAAACTCTTCTGACAAAGTTGGAAGCATGGAAATCTCCAAAATGTCTTGGTAAGCTTACATATTAAGATTTCCCTTCACTGGAACTAAGGGGCCCAGGCCAAACCCGGAAGAACAACCCCACAGCATTAACCCAAATTTTACTTGTGGCACAGTACAGGCAAGTAATTTTTTTCCTGGCATTCACCAAGCCTTGACCTGTCCATCAGACTGCCAGTTAGAGAAGAATGATTCATCACTCCACAGAATACGTTTCCACTGCCCCAGTGTCCAGTGGCAGTATGCTTTACACCATTCCATCCAGTGCTTGGTGATGTAAGGCTTTCATGCAGCTCCTTGACCACGGAAACCCATGCCATGAAGCTCCCTGAAAATAGTTTTTGTGCAGACGGTAATGGCAGAGAAGTCTGAAACTCTGCAGTTATTGAGTCAACAGAGCACTGCTGACTTTTACACGTTACGTGCCTCAGCACTTGGCAACCCCGCCCTCTAACTGTAGGTGGTCTTCCTCTTGGTGGCTGAGTTACTGGGGTTTCTAAATGCTTCCACTTCACAACAATACCACCAAGAGTTGATTGTGGAATATTTAGATGGGAAAAAATTTTACTAACTGACTTGATGCAGTGGTGGCATCTCATTACAGTACCATACTCGAATTTAGTAAGCACTTTAGAACATCCCATTCTCTCACAAATGTTTGTAAAGGTAGACTGCATGACTAGGTGCTTAATTTTATACACCTGTGGCTTCAGTGATTAAGAGGTGTGGCCCAATACTTTTGCCCATACAGTCTGTGATTTTTGGATTTTAAAAATTGACCTCCCAAGTCTTGCTACTCTATGACAAAAACCCTTATGTTTTTCTGTGAAACTTATTGTTAAGCCTACTTCAAAGCATTGATTACCTGAAACTCTCAAAAGGTCATTGGGGTGGGCAAAGGCTAATGAATGGAATCAACACATTATCAAAATCAAATCGTAGTAAGACACACATACTGTCACCACAGTGCAACTAATAAATTCATGGTTTTTGCTCTTTGCCCTTTCACAGTACTTTTTAACTTTGGGATTTTTACCACGTAGTGAGTTTTACTGTTTTACATTTCTCAGAAGATTTACCACATAAAATCCATTGTCAGGCCAGTGTGGAGCTTGTATCTGGTTGTCATTTTTAGAAGTGGTGATCCAGAGTTAAAATGCATCTGATACAAAAACATTACATGAGCAGTTTTACTGTAAAGTCCTGGACAGCTGCTATCTGTTGACCCCTGCTTGCTGTATTACCTCATTTTTTTTCTGCTGTTGATTGTTCATTACTTGGATCTTTTCACATTCAACTCCTTTGGGATTTTGTTTTAATGTGCTTGTGTTGAAATGAACCATACTTTTTTGCGGTTGTTTGTGGAGAAACAAGCCAGAGAAGCAATAAATAACTTTTTCCAGGGCCTTGCCGTCCAAATGTGTGCTCTCTGCACTGTACTGTGCATACTGTGTGTAGCTTTGACTAGCCACGCTGCAAGTTTTTGATTATTCTGTTTTCCTTAAGTTTGCTCCAAGTCACTTGGAGTAACATTTGGGTGAACACAGAACGTTGATGGATGTTGTGGGTTGTGTTTTGGTGTGTGTGTGTGGGTATGTGCACTTGTTTGCTTATTGATGTTTGCCTTTGTTATTCAGAAGAGCCATGGGTTTTGCCCTGTGTGTGTTGTGTGTGTGCTCGGCCTTTGCGCGTGTCGCTCAGCGGGGAAAATGAGGGGGTTGTGTGTTGCCTGGAACAGCCGAGTGTGGTTTTGGAAAAAGGGGCCCCAGCACCTTTTGATGTGTCCCCAGTTTTATTCATGTGCTGCCAGTCTGCTGGCTTGCACTTGCCCTTCGATTCGTCTGATGGTTTTTGATGGCCAGAAATATGACGGACACAAAACACTCTTTACCAAACAGCTGAAAGGCACAACAGAATTCGTTTGGTTTATGTGACTATTGTTGTGTTCTTTGTTCGTCTGTGAATGTGCCTTAGTGTCTTCATGTCTCCGGGTTTTCTTCAGATGGTGCCTTAAAATAGTGCGGCATCCTCCAGAAGCTTTTCCTGACAGCCAAAGTATCAGGTCCTGGAGGTCTGCACTTTCAGAAAGGCTATTCAACTGGAAATGCAATACAACACATGCTCTGGAAATGAGCACACACAAACTTAAAGGATTCAGACATGTCCAATTGCACAAATTTACACAAACAGATACATGAGAATACAGACTGGGAGCGGCCCCTTCAGAAGCAGATTCTCATGTACAAAAGAGGAGAGACCTGCTTTGCAGAGTTATGGGAAGTTCCTGGCAAGCAATTTCTCCTTTTAAACAGGGTTAAAAAATGACATTAGAAGACTAGTCTAAAAGTAAAAACATTCCAAAAAGTCAGAAATGAACACAATCTAATGGACCAGACTTATTGTCCATACAAATATTGCATATGTATTTCAGAGCCGTTTAAAACTATTATTCACATTCTTTGAGTAAATTGTGCTTTAAATACTGCCAAAATTAGTTTCCTGGTTGTGGCTAACATTAGCAGTGCTTGCACCAACAACCTTTTTACCTTGCCGGTTAGCATCTACACTAGCGATGAACTTCAGATCTTCCAGTAGTCATTAGGTTTAAAAAATTTGAATAGTGTGACACTTTTTCTATCTATATTTATTTATGTTTTTTATCATCACCTGTTACGATGTGATGCATTTTGAAGCTATTTGAGGACCATTGTTAAACAACAAAAAATAGGCGTAGAATGTGTGACTATCTACCAGGTGTCCAGCTGATGAAACATAAAAGCTGATGCACAAAATGTCTAGTAATAGTAATAATTAAGTGAAAACTGAATAGTATTTCTGCTTAAAATTCCCTTCCCTAGTCCAAAACGTGGTTACATGTTTCAAGGTTTGGGTCCTTATATGCCAGTTTAGTCTGACATAGCCTACATACCCCCAGAGAACCACACGGGTTCGTGTGGTTGCCATCCTGCCTGTGTTGCCCTGCACTTTGCTGCCAAGACACTAGTAGGTGATGGGGTGTCTGTACCACCGAGTTTCTCTTCTGAGTTTTCTTTTACTTCCTAACTGTATTTCCTGTGTTTATGTGAAATGACGGTAAACAACAACAACAGAAATGCTACTTGAGTCGGACCTGATAAATACTTAACAACGGACGCTAATAATGAGAGAACTGTGATGGAGAGTTAAAAAAATTCTTCAAGGAGGTATCCAGAAATGTGTAGAAGGAAACTGATCACACTGGTCCTGTCTGGAGCAGTGCACGTCAGGTTACGGTGTGGGTTAGTGTGTAGGGGTTTGCAACCTATCATGTCGACACAACGCACAAGCACGAATAAGCCTTTACTTTTCACTTACGTGTTTCTGACTTCCAGGGACTGCAGACTGGCTAGTGACAGGTTAAGAGCACCAAAAGTAAACCGCTGTTATACATAATGTAATATGAATAATTAGCACGGATGGGCATTATTTGTAAATGTCATGTCCATTAAGTAAAACTCTTAACAGTTTATGCAACTGTTTTTTTTTTGGTTTTTTTTTTGTTTTTTTTTTTTGTGC
>VUQH01030282.1:2455-17839 GCA_015106775.1 Etroplus canarensis | reverse complement strand
AGTGTACAAACTATGGGTAAGGTCCTTTGTCATCTTTACAATGAGCCCAAATAGTCTATGGTATCTTAAAACTGTTGAATTTTAAAGTATAAACTCAGATCAAAATATTGATTGTCAGTAGAGCTATCAATTGCAGCTCCAAAGCACACAGTCTGTGGTCCAATCATGGTTACTAAAGTTACAGGTGAAATAGTTTGAGCATGTTTCCACCCAGGAAAATGGGAATGATTTGAGAAAAGGGAATGTGAAGTCTTTTGATTTTCTAGATGATAGAGACAAAAGGGCATCTGCAATGTCATTTTTAGAGTAGTTTTTTACCAAACATTGAAATATAGGTAGCATGTTGGCGTGCTGGTTAGCACTGTTGCCTCACAGCAAGAGGGTCTGGGTTCAAATCCATCAGCTGGCTGCCTTTGCCCTTCTGTGAGGAGTTTGCATGTTCTTTCCGGGTGCTCCGGCTTCCTCCCACGTTCCATTTAAAAGACGTGCAATGGGGGTTAGGTTAATTAGCAATTCTAAATTGTCCCTCTGTGTTGGCTCTGCGACAGACTCGCAGAGTGTACCCTGCCTTTCACCCTATGATAGCTGGGATAGGCTCCCGCAACCCTGAATTGGACAAGCAAAAGAAGCTGAATGAAATATAGGTGTTTTATTAATATCAACAGCGCTCACTGTTTATAAAGAGCCATACAATCATCCTGCCTTTTTTCTCATCATTATATCTTTACATTCTTTACATTCTAAAAACTCTTACCTCCTCTCTCCTGATATGAAAATAAGTTTTCTAGTAAAGCAAAGTTCCCTTTACCATGCCGCCCCTATCGACAGCTGCTGGTCCTGGTTGTTTAGCTGTCGCTTGAACCACTGCTCTTATTCTTATTGCGACTGAGAGGGAAAGTGGACTTGCTCTGTGGCTGGGTCATTTTGCTGGCAAGGTAGACAAAGGGTTCAATGAGTGTACGTCGGTCCACTACTGACACCTCCCACAGACGCACCTTCTCAGTCTTCGCCCAATTCTGGGCCATGTTTGAGTCAATTCTCCTCTCATCTTGCTTGTCTAGCTTGTTACCCAGCACGACAATGGTTACCTGTAGATCAAGATAATTCAGTTAGTTTGACATCAGTCAAAACTCTACCACTGCTCACTGTGCTTCACTACAACTGTTATGGCTCCAACTACAGCAGGGTGTCTGCAGAGAATATAGATATAGAAGGAAACAACATCCAAATTAATAATTCAGTAATATCATCTCAGTACACAGGCCAGATTAAACAACATCTGTGGCCACGTCTTGCTATCTTTAAAATCCTAGAGACCTGTGTCAGAGCCAAAAAGCTGTCAAGCCGCTGTGTCATGAATTTATAAAAGCCTGCAATTCCTTTTTAAGTGCACATTAATGAAAGATGACCCACAAAGCAAGGTTACGGTAATAAATCACAATACTTCCTGTATGCTGATGCAGAGGTTTCTGCACAGTTATGTATTCAGTAATCATACTGGTTTCATTTAAATACATTTACAACCCATATTGAAGTACCAGAAATTCCCATATTATAACTAAGCCAAACTATGAGCCAAGCTCCAAGTAGAGCAAAGATTTATGGGGGTCTTAAATTAGTGGAACTTCTTCTATTATGAAATTATTAGAACAGAAAAAAGCAACGCAGGTCAGTTTTGAGGTCTAGCAATCAGAACCCATAACCTCACCATGCACATACTTTAACTGTATTTACTGCTCACCTCTTTCTTGTCTCTGTGGCGATCAATGTCTTTCTTGAGGGCCTCCATTCGCTTAAAGGAATCTTTACTATCGATGCTGTAGACGAGTACAAAGCCATCAGCAAAAGTGTAGTAATGTCGAGGAAACTCCATCCCATCCCGGAGTCCACGGGTGTCATAGAAGCGAACCTGCTCTCGTGTGCCACGGTCCGTTTCTATAGAACCGATATAGATATCCTCCAGAGTTTCCATGGGCTCTGAACCTAACAGGAGACAAACAAGGATGGACACAGGTGGTGTGATGTGCTGCACAAATATTAAGTTTACTAGTTGTGCAATTAAAAGTGACCTTGTATGTCTGACAAACACGCGATAAATGTGTTCAATGCGACACAAAAGTCTTGGATGTTTTAATAGCTTTTTTCTATTCCTGTTATCTATTAATTGTTCAATTGATATTAGCAAGTCATTAGAAAATAGATGGCAGAACAAGACTTTAACTAATACAGTATTTTACTTTCCTAAAGTCTTGTCAAAAGCTGCTTATCACTGTGTTGTTACTTATCAGCACAGTGGTAAGTATGAGCTTCTCCCTGAGGTGGCAGCTTCGGGGGTCTGATGTGGGTTTCTATATATTTAATCCCCTATATTTAACAGGAGAAGTACAAAGACAGCATATTGAAGCACATCATTGTTGAAACTGAGCAATTACTGATTTTTGTCAAACAGGTGCTCTTCACTGGGTTTACACATTTGCCCTACACATGAAAGCTCCCCAGTTCACAACCCAGAGGACACACAAGCCAGTGTATTCCAAATGCCAGTCTGAAGCCTGGACAAATGGGAGGGTCGGAAGGGAGGAAGGGCATCTGGCTTAAAATCTGTACGAAATCACATATGTAGATTCGTCTGCTATGGCAACCACTTGAGAGCTTTTTTCATGTCAAAGTAAAACAGATTTTTACTTTGACATGATAAAAGCTTTTTTGCAAATTCTTGTCAAAAAAGCCAAATTATATTAATCATGATTTAATTTATTAAAGCAATAAAAGGGTAAAAGATCCAAGCGGGTAAATACTTTGTATAGGCATTGTATTTGAATCTTTAAAAGTGTGTTTAATTTACTATTTTCAAATAACATTATTTTAGTTTTATTCAAATTGAATGATAATTTGTTTTTATTAAAATTTATTTGTTTCATTATGAAATAAGTGACATACCTGCAACATGATTGGCGTACAGTAGTTGTTCTAACACAGCTGTTTTTCCTACTGCGGCCTGACCACACACCACCACTTTACAGCTTTTACCCATGATGGTTTCTCAGGCTCTGGTCAGAAAATCTGTTTAAAGAAAAAGCACAAAACAAACACTACAGAGTTAAAACTAGTAACTTCTGTCAGACTTCTGTTCCAGACCTGCTCCACAGAAAGACTCGAACTATTTCATCCCTCTGGCTTTGAGATTATACAACAGCGCTCAGTTAAAGCAGGTGCCTTAACTGTTTGTATTTGCAATTTTATAATAGGATATCAATATCTGGTACATCTGTATTGATAAAATTTTGCCACACAAATGAATGCAATACTGTATCAATTCCCCCCATCTCCCACCCTCCACACACACCCATCCACAACTAATCTGCAGTATTTTAAATTTTTTTCTGTTTAGATTACATGAGGGACCTTTGGTTTTAGATGTATGTGTGAGCTGCTGGGCTCCTGAATTTCCCTTTGGGGATGAATAAAATATCTATCAATCTATAATATGCAAGTAATGCAAAGCACAGCACTGAGTTCACCTAATTTGGGTACAAACGCTAATACACTAACTAACTTATAAACAAGTGTGGACAATAACAAAATAAGTTTAGTTAAGTACTGTACCTGAGTACCTGTACTTCACTTAAGTATTTTAAGGGAAACGTACTACTTTCAATCGACTACATTTGAAAGAAAAATATTCTACTTTTGACCTCACTACATTTCTGTAAATGTCCTGGAGATCTCGGTACTTCTGCTTTGAATTCAGCTGATGAAAACTGATCACAACTAAAAAAAAATTGGGATTTAAACACAGCATAGGTATTAAAAAGGAAAACAAAAACATAAAGTAATTCCAACTAATTTTTTATTAGAACAAAAAACATGGGGATTCATGCTGGTTATTGCACACTTTGGTGCAGAAACCATTTTTAAAACACTATGCATATTCTGATACCAAAGACTTGCTTCTTTATAGCTCTATGTAGTCTTTATCTGACACAGGTAATCAGAAAAGAGCAGTGAACTCATCACGGAGGCCTTTTTCTTGTGTTTAAGAAAGTTGGGTGCTAACCAAACTAACATCACAGAAGTCAAAAAACAAAGGGCGTGCTAGCAGGAATAAGAATGTACCTTTTGCTGCCTTGCTCCCTTCTACTTCCCCCAAGGGGGTCACCACAACAGACTAGTCTGCATCTGTAATTTGGCAGAGGTTTAATGCCAGATGCCCCTCCTGACACAACCCTACATGGTGAGAGGGGCTTGTGCCCCACCTGGAATCAAATCAGGAAACTTTTGCTTGTAAGAAAAATGATGGGTAAGCCACAAGCATCAGGAATAAGAATATGCTGCACAAATAGATAGTTCAAGAGGCATTGTACCTATTAGCTATTCAAAAAATCGTCATGTTCTCACACCGTGTAAAGCCTGGCTGATATTTCGTGGGCTGTTCTGTAATTGTTTGTATTATTTTGGAGCTGCAAATCTGTAGCATGTAAGTTAATAGCTGAATATAAGCCCATGTATTCTTTACTGCACTCACGCATTGCAAGAATTCATTTTAAGAATTCTGACATGCACTTCAAAACCTAAGTAATTTTAAGAGCAAGTTCTGTAGTACATCAGTAATAACTTGACTGAATAACTTTCTACTGTACTGGAGTAATATTTGGACATTAGTCGGCAACCTTTACTATCAATTACGATCAATTTTTAGCCTCTAAAGACATTTGGGTCTTATAGTGAAGGTGACACAACTTGTTAAGTACACTGATCTACAGCACTCTCATGACTTTAGAGTCCGGACATTATTAACAGAGGTAAATTACACTCTTTTACCACATATGACCACTCTTCAGTGGGTCATTTATGATTATCTGGTATTTAACTCTGTATTTTCATGACATTAATATCATGTTTCTGTTGTCTTCAATTAGTTAGAAATAAAATAATGAAAACTGTCAACAAAAAGACCTCCTTCTAAACAGAGTAAAGCTCTGCAGGTCACTGAGTCCTGTCTGTGTTTGTGCAAATGAACCAAATTAAAAAATAGCGACCTGTACTTAATAATAAATCAAACAAAGCCTAAATGCTTTAAAAGAATTAGTACAGGTTAAAACAGTAGTCCCTTTTCAGTTCAATTTTGACTTAAGTCCAGCCACTCATCAAGCACAGCAATAACAGTGAAAGCAACGGTTCGAGACCCCTGGACCTGGAGCATCTACACTTTCACTCAAGTAATTAAGCTGTGTACTTTGTCCACCACTCCTTAAAAGCCATACTAGCAGCAATTTAAAATAACGTATGTCTGACAAAGTTTGGTTAGACTTTAAAATCCCTGTTTCAAATAGGAAACGCAGCGGTTGGCAACATTAAGAAATAGCTTAGCATTAGCTTTCGACAGACGAGAGACCCACGATATCCCAAAACAAGCCGCTGTTCTTGCCTGAACCTGACAAACCCGAGCAAAGCGTGCATCCAAAAAAAATACATACGCTGATACAAACGACGTCCTTGTCGGTATCGGTTAAAAAACGTTATAATTTTGCTTCGAAAGAAAGCGCCCTGCTTACCGAGCAGACTGCTTCCTGTTTATAGTCTACGTAACGACTGCAGTGAGAAGCCCCGCCCTCCTCATTGACGGGAAAATGGCGGCGGAGAGCGGCGATGCTGTGAACATGGACCCTGACATGGAACTGCTCAGCGACGAGGAGTTAGAAAGGTGCGGGAGAATCGCAAATGTGTTGTCAGCGGGCGAAACACGCGCGTAACGAAGCCTTTTACCGACGCGTTTCATCGAAAAGCGCTTTGCTGCGTCAGTTTTCTTGCCGCTGACTAGCGTGCTTACCGCTAACCGTTTAGCCTGGTTGTGCTCCTCTGAGCCATCAGTTCTGTGGTGGATTTCTGGGTGAAATTCACAGTAACAGTTTTATGTCAGCGGCTAACGTTCACATATAAACGACCGGAGCCCAGAAACGACCGGAGCTGGGTGGCCACTCAGTGACAGCTTTCAGTCGCTGTGTGGTCGTGATGTAAAGTATGACAGGCCTCCAAAAAAGTCACAGCACCACAGCACGGTGTCATATGTTCCTGGCTCTGCTTCACCAAATAGCTTCATGTTGGCTGGGAATAGACGCATACTGTCCTGCTGCTTGGACTCTTTCTATGTTTAGGCAGCTCAGGCCAGTGAACTGTCAGATGCACACTGTCGCGCACTCTTTACCCGGGATTGTGAATGTGGTGCTTTACATGTTACAGCCTCACAGTTTAAATAACAACAATAAATACAATAGCCTCCTCTAGTCAAGAGGCAAAAATAAACTCAGCAGGTCGGTAGATGTGGGAATCACCGGAGACCCCATGATGTGATGTTATTACAAATTTATCGGTGCTGATTGTAACTTGAAATGTCTGATTTGACCACTGGGGTGGTGCAGTGGCTAGCCCTTGGGAATTAATGCAAGAAGGTTGGGGAGGTTCCAGCACGAATCTGATAAGAAAAGATCTGAGATCCTCTATTTAGCCATTTGGCAGGTAGCTGTGAAGTCCTAGTCATACGCAGCGACTGTATTATCATAAAGCTGAGCTCAGCCTGAGCCTAAGCAATCCTCATAGACAAAAGCTACAACGAGTATGTCTCATTCTGCAGTTATCATGAGTTACACATAAACCAGCTCATGAAACTGATCAGTTTTAGACTTAATCATCTGTTGCCATGTATTCACAGTGACTTGCTGCCCTCTCTCTGGTAGAAGCTTTCTCTTCATGGTGGAAGTGGGAAAGCTGGTACACTCCCCACTGTCTCTCACCCACTGTGTTTGCACAGAAGTGGAGAGCAGCTGCTACAACTAGTGTTTGTACTTATTCTGTCTGTGCTGCACAGTTACCATCCTAGTGAGTGGACAGTGCAACATTTCCCCTACCACACAACTGAACATGACTTCTATCGGAGATTTGGTTCTTGTTGTGATAAGAGTCCATTTGCAGGTCCTTCAGGCGGTGTATGCTGTCCATCTGTTTCTCCGTCAGCATTTCTTCTTCTTCATGTGATGAACTCGGGGTACACTTGGTGTGACACTGACTTGCTACCAAGTCTTGTGGTATAAATCAGTATTATACCAAAGTCTGGGCCAGACTTCCCATTTAATTAATTTGGGGTTTCAGAAACTAAATACAATCCTGCTGATAGCATTAATAGCATTAACTATTCTGGAAGGCTGTAAATCATTTTATTTTACAAGCTATGCCTTTAACTCACAATATGATATTGCTGTGATTTTAAACATTTTGCAATACACTGAGTATTGCGGTAAAATAAACTGATACATTGCACTTTATCACCTTTTTTTCAACTGCAAATTATGTCCCCAAAGATAACTTTTGTCAATCTCTGTTTTAGCTAATAAGATAAAGTTCCAACACTACAACTGAAATCTGTCATAAATGACAAAAAAATCTGTATTACAGTCTCTTCCAGCTTAACTGAACACCAACATATGTGGTATACTGTACCATTCAGAGTTATTATAGTTTTGTATTTTCTAATTAATTTTTATTTTTATTTTGTTTTGAGTTTTTGTTTTGAATTCAGCTAGTTTCCAGAGTGGATTTTCTCGTTTTAGTTTAGTTTTTATTGTTTGAAAATGTTTAGTTTAGTTTTTATTGGTTTCAGTGTTAGTTTTAGTTTTCTTGATTATTTTAATATGGATATTATTTTCAGGGGAAGATTTAAGATGTTTAGATCAGAAATTACAATACAAACACTTTCTGAAGGCAGATGAGTGACAATCATGTAGACATCCTGAGTCTCAATAAACAGATACACGAAGCCTCATCAGACAGACTGACAAAGGCTGATCCAACTGACAAAAACTAAAACTAAGGACATTTCTGGTATATTTTTATTTTATTTTGGTTTCCTAAGCCCAAAATGTTGTTTTAGTTAGTTTTGATTTTTCCCAAAAGTCTAGTTTTTTATTTCAGTTAACTAAAATTATTTTTTTCATGTAGTTTTAGTTTTTAGTTTAGTTTTACTTAACTGTAATAATCTTGGTACCATTACATGTATTTTAAACAGTCCAGCTTGTACAACAAAAGTTAATAAACCCCTTCAGCAACTGAAGACCTTAAATATACATAGATTGGATTGAAAGAAATGTTTTTATTATTCTAGTACTAAAGCATTAACATTGTATTTGCAATTTTTATCATAGGATATTGATATTTGATATGCCTGTCTCTATACAATATTTCCTCACAAAATATCGTGATACAATACTGTATTAAATATTTTTGTCCACTGCTACAAGTTGGCCACTTTTCTCACACCTCTTCTCATGCTTGCTTGTCTTCTCACTGGTCTTAAACTTGCCTGCAAACGTCTTTATTTTTGTCTTTCTGCTCACTTTTACACAGGGAAGCAGAGGGCTTCAAAGAGCAAGGCAATGCCTTTTATGTCAAGAAGGATTATGCAGAAGCATTCAATTACTACACCAAGGCCATTGGTAATTATTTCACAACAGTTTTGGTATATTTTGCTCTAGCGAATGTGGTTGTACGTTCCCAGTGGAATATTAATACATTTTTCTTTAACTTTTCGTTACAGATATGTGCCCAAAGAATGCAAGCTACTATGGAAATCGGGCGGCAACGCTAATGATGTTGTGCCGGTACAGAGAGGCTCTAGAGGATTGCCAGCAAGCAGTACGACTAGACAACGCCTTCATGAAGGTGGGTTTAAGAATACATACAAATATATTCTTTTAGTAGTTAATAGTTTGTCCATCTTGTCTTCTTTTAGTAAATATTTATGACTAGTAAATGTGTTAGAACAGCATACTTCTGACCTTGAGACTGAAAAACATGTAGTATGTTGTAGATCTTGTAGGAGTCACCAGTTTTACTTCAGTATACAGTGCTTAACAAAGTTATTAGACCACCTGTCATTAAAAAAAGAGAAACCATACAGCATCATGAAGTGCTTTAATGCACACTCTTTCCTTTTCAGTGAGTTCTGTATGTTTTACCATTTTCAACAGGAATGAGGAATTTAAAACTGAATTCACCTTTTTATACTAAAATTTTAGTTAGAAATTAATCAAGCATAACATTTCAACCTCTAAAACTAATTTTTCTATTCAGAAATTCAAGTGGATCACTATAATTTGACATGTTAATCATGAAATAATAATGTGCTTTACTATTTTTTCATTTTTTTTGTAAAGCAGTAAATTTGAAATTTCAGGGATAACATTAATAATTGTATTTTATCGTTTAAATATCTTTTCAGTTAATGAGCTTCTACATACTGGTGTTTTAACATTACAGAAACATCAAAAATAATTTTCAGTAGGTGTGGCAGAAACCTTACATTGGGTGGCTGGTTATTAAATTTAGTAAGCAATGTATATTTTTGTCTGTATTGGTATGAAGTTCATAATTCATAAGCTACATCACATATCTGTTGGTTGTAGTTTAGTCTAGTAATCTAGTCTGTTGCATAATAGAGATATTATTTATGGGTAGTCATAAGTTTTTAATGTGCCTGTTAATTATGGGGTATTATCACTTTAGCCTGTGAACTGGAAATCTTTTGGTTACAGGGCCATCTGCGAGAGGGCAAGTGCCACCTGTTGCTTGGGAATGCTATGGCTGCAAACCGCTGTTTCCAGAGGGTTCTGGAGTTGGAGCCAGACAACAGCCAGGCTCAGCAGGAGGTTAGTTGGCCTCAGTTTTAGAGAGCATGACCTAACAACTTGGACATAATTATCCACTATCAAATAGGCTTTGGCCAAGCCACTGCAAATAAAGGCCAGACGGGTTTGAGTGGAAATCCACTAGCAGTAGTTCACAATCACTTTTACTTACTCTCGTCTGTGTTTACTAAGCATGGTGCACAATAGAGTATACACACCGTAGCCTCACAAACTAGCAGTCTGTGTGACGCATTAGTTATTTTACTACTGTAGATCTTCCCAATTGTCACTGAATGCCTCAAATTCCTTTGGCAGGCGAAGAATGCAGAATCTGTCCTCGAATTTGAGAGAATGGCAGAGATTGGATTTGAGAAGAGAGACTTCCGGATGGTAAGCTACTCAGTGGATAGCACTTTAGTTTTCTTTTCTTGTGTTATTGGTTTGGTACAATGCGTCACCATGTCAAGCATCATAGCCTGCAATATGCTGTGCTTGTGTTTAGGTTGTGTTTTGCATGGACCGTGCCTTGCAGTCTGCCTCAGCTTGCCACAGGTTCAAGATACTGAAGGCAGAATGTTTAGCCCTGCTGGGGCGATACCCTGAGGCTCAGTCTGTAGCCAGGTGAGAATGCATACGTCAACAAAATAAATGGTCTTATGGAAAGTTGTCACAATGAGCTCAAACTGAAAGGGCAGGAAGAAAAGCCATAGAGATGTGCAGTTCCTATTAGATGAACTCTGTGAGCCAGGTACAATAAAATAGTCATTTTTTTCACAGAGGTCTATATCCATGCAGGTCAAAGGGCTATTAATGTAAGATTGAAAGGCACAAATTCTTAAATTTAATCACTCCAACTGTTTAATTTCCCTTAAAAAAAAGAAGATTCCCTGTGATGTACTTGTGTCGTGCTTCGTATGTTATCTGATATGTGAGAACAGTCATTCCCGCAGTTTAAAGCTCTTTTTTGCTAGCCATTATTGAAAACTTTTCTTCTTCCTTTACTGGTTTGTCTGTTTCCACAATCACTATCATTTGCCGCAAGGAAGCATAGATTAAAAAGTTTACTGTAATTTTCAGAAAAGAACTACACTTTTATAGGTGACTTCACAAAATACTGTTTTTAGAAGTTTTAATTGTATGTTTTATTTTGCTGTTTCTGTTAATTGTTTGTTTCTGTTTTTATACAGTGATATTCTTCGAATGGACTCCACTAATGCAGATGCTCTCTATGTGCGTGGTCTTTGTCTGTACTACGAGGACTGCATTGATAAGGCCGTCCAGTTTTTTGTCCAGGCCCTGCGTATGGCTCCTGACCACGATAAGGCTCGGCTTGCCTGCAGAGTGAGTAATTCAGTTAATAAGAGTTGAATTGCTTTCAAGATAGCAAAAAAGAAAATATAAAATTATGGATTTCTTTCACTCATTCTGAACCTGCATGAGGTTGCTGTTCAGTTAGCTCAGAGGAGCTTTTAAAGCTGTTGTTTTAAATTGTCTTCTCAGAATGCCAAAGCACTAAAAGCCAAGAAAGAAGAAGGGAACAAGGCGTTCAAGGAGGGAAACTATGAAGCAGCATATGAGCTGTACTCTGAGGCACTAACAATAGACCCCAATAACATCAAGACTAATGCCAAGCTGTACTGTAACAGAGCCACCGTTGGATCAAAGGTGAGACATACCACTGGTTGGATTGTTTTCAGTAGGGGTATAACTTATAAAATGAACCACAGTGTTGTCAGTTTTTCATTTTAAGTAGTGCATATGGGCACCAAAATATTTGGCAGTCAAAGCTCAGTGTAAAAGTGATCACACAAAACCTACTTTGGTCCAAATTAATAATTATAATTATAGCAAAATTTTACCCAATTTGATTACCTGTTATATCCAAAAGGTCAAAGTCAATTTATGCAAAAGCACTTCTCTGGACATTTGTCAGTACCATTTATTGGGAGATTGTGACCTTATTTCATATTATCTAGCGTCATACATCAGAATCAGCTTATTGGCCAAGCTTAAATATACCTGATACATAATACTAAATTCCTTCAGTGTTTTCATGTCATCTACATATTACTCTGAACAGACATGAATATGAACTGCAACTTGACTGTTACAAGGTGACAGTTCTAATTATGTTGCTTTCATATGAGAGACAAAAGCCTGTATTACTAGATACTGCAAATACTTAAGAACTTCTTAATTACTGAGCCAAAGGCAAATTTCTTTACAGCTTTTGAGCCATGTCAATAGCTGCTTTCACAAAACACAAGAAATACTTAATAAAGAAACCACTGAGTATTGGATGAAGATACAGAGTGAATCACAAACAAAACTCCATACTGTAACTCCTACATTATGGGGGACCAAGATGGTTCAATGAAACAAAGCAACAAATCCCACTACAAGTTATTTTACAGAAAAGGTTCCAAAGGTATTGCTTCTAACAACTACCATACAGTGTGTTGTAGAAACACAGTTCACACATTGAAATAACCTTTATGGGACACATCCTTGTATTTGTATGGACTTGTGCTTTACTGCTTACCAATCGTTTTACAATTCATTGCAAGAAAATTACCCATTCATTTCAGTTGAAGGAATCTTAAGAGCTAGAGTGAATGAATTAACACAAGGAGAGAAGGAAAAAAAATCTTCTGAAATTTTTCACTCTAACTTGCTGCTGAGCCCACAGTTTTCATTATTTTATCATTAAATTGAAGAAAAAAATCATCTTCTTTAAACAACATCTTTCTCAAAGCTAACAGACTCTGTAGGCATTTGTCAGAAGAGTGCCATCTGACTGCGCCATAGAGATCAGTTATAATTTGATTGAGGATTTTTGGAGAAAAGCAGAAGCAACTTCTTTTTTTCTGTCTTGCTCCCATGGTCATATTTGGAGAAGGAGGAACACTGAAAACACAGATCTATAGAGCGATTTGTTAGGGTGCTCATGGTTTCTTAACTAGGTGATACAAGCTACAGTTTTGATTTTCCAAGCTGTTTTGTGAGAGTAGTACTGAGTGAACGTTCACACAGATTTCACTGTCAGCTAGACAGAATACCGATGCGGGTGAAACTGATCACTCTGATTGGTGGATTTGAATCTCTTGCTCTCTTGCTTTCTCTCCATCTCCCATAAGAATTGAACTTAATTCTTTAAAGTTTCGCTTTTTTGAAAATAAAAGCCTCCAGTTGCTTATTGGATGTTACAAAGGTGCTTTATTGCAGTGAAATTATTGAAATAAAAGCCTCACAGGATGCTCTGAAATGTCAGATTTTCAACATAGAAGTTATAGTTTTGCAGCATGCTTTAGGTTCCAGATTTTCAAAATAAAAGCCTATGATTTTCTTGGAGTTTTTTTTTTTCATCTTTTATTTTGCAGTTATCAACAGCTATCTCCTTTAGCATTTTTAGAAAACCTAGTTGCCTCCCAACTTTTTAGCAACAAGCAACATACCATGTCCTGCACTACCGACAATCCCGCCACAGTTTTTCCAGAAATTGCATTGTCTAGTTAAATGCTTCTTGCAGGCATGCAGTAATGTCATTCTGTGCAAGTCATCTGTCATGCATTCTTTCATTTAGTCAAATACACTGGTTATCACAGGTTTTTATCCATCGCTGACAATTATTTGTTTCCCAATCTTGTGCTGTTACATCAGCAGATCTAGGTCACTACTTTTCACCTCTCTCTGCCTCATCTGGTCACATTTGTCTTTTTCTTTGAAAGCTCAAGAAACTAGAACAGGCCGTTGAAGATTGCACGAAGGCCATCAAACTGGATGAGACCTACATCAAGGCCTATTTAAGGAGAGCGCAGTGGTATGTCCACGATTTCTTAATTACTTTGTTCTTAATAGAGACACTAAGTTATATTGCATTTGGTTTTACTTTAAAAAACTTCAGTCTTGCCTACATTCATGTATTTTGTTGCTCACACTGGATAACTGATGACAGACTTGTGCTTCCTGTCTTGCAGCTACATGGACACAGAACAGTATGAAGAGGCAGTACGGGACTATGAAAAGGTTTACCAGACAGAGAAGACAAAAGGTGAGGGCAGACTGCTCTTTTGTGGTTGAGCATACTCTTAGCTATTATCACCACTTTTCAGTGGTCCTAATCTGCTAATGTACCGTCACATAATGACATCTTTTAACATTATTTTGACATTGTATTATAAATTATGTTACTGAGAGCTTTTTTTTTTTAAATTCAGCACTTTTCTATTTTTCTGTTTTGTCTTTACCCAGAACACAAGCATCTCCTGAAAAATGCCCAGCTGGAATTAAAGAAAAGCAAGCGGAAAGATTACTACAAAGTACTTGGGGTGGATAAGAACGCCACAGAAGAGGAGATCAAGAAAGCTTACCGCAAACGGGCACTTTTACATCACCCAGGTGCTCGATTTTTCCACAGAAATAAGCAACAAATTATCACAGAGATGAAGAATCCTAAATTCAATTCTATGGGGAAATTTTGCAACAGCAAAGATGCTGATATAAATGCAACTTCCAGTGAAAATAGAAGTTAAATTTGTCTGGTGATTTTGTACATGCAGTTTTTATGTCCTGGTAACCTTTGAAATTAGAGTTAATTCAGGTAATTCTTCAAAATAACTGCCTAGATAAGTGCCCAAGGACTTTTAACACGGCAGCTGAGTGGTGTGATTTGCCTCTATAAGAGCTTTGATTAGCATTAACATGCATGATACAGAACACGTGACTTTTGTTCAGTGTTTTGTTGTTTTCTTTCCCTTCAGACCGTCACAGCGGAGCCAGTCCTGAGGTGCAGAAGGAAGAGGAGAAGAAGTTCAAGGAGGTGGGCGAGGCTTTCAGCGTGCTTTCTGACCCAAAGAAGAAGTCTCGCTATGACAGCGGACAGGATCTAGAGGATGATGGCATGAACATGGGAGGTGAGCATCAGAGCAGTACTAAGGGTGGGAAATCTCAAGGAGGATCAGATTAAATACCCTGTATGGACATAAGTGTTGGGCCGCACCTTTTAATCGTTGCATTCAGGTGTTTCATTCCCATTGCTACAGGTGTATAAAATCAACCAGCTAGCTGTGCAGTCTGGCTTTACAAACATTTGTGAAAGAATGGTTTGTTCTAAAAAGATCACTGAATTCTAGCATGCTACTGTATCACCATCAATTGTAAGTGGTATTATTGTAAAGTAGAAGCATTTAGGAACCACAGCAACTCGGCCACAAAGTGGCAAACATGTAAAGTTACAGAGTGGGGGCAGAGTACTCAGGTGCATAGTACGTAAAAGTTGGCAGTGGTCTCATGACTCAAAAGCTGCAACGTTCCAGAACTCCTCTGGCATTAACATCAACAAAAAACTGAGCCAGGAGCTTAATGGCATTGGTTTCCATGGTCAAAAAAGCTGCATGTCAGCCTCATATCACCAAACATGATGCCAAGTGTCAGATGGAGAGGTGCAAAGGCTTCTCTATCTGGCTGTGTTATGGATGATTCTGGGTTTGACAAATGCCAGGAGAACATTACCTGCCTGACTGTGTTGTGCCAACTGTAAAGTTTGGTGGATTTGGGATAATGCTGTGGGGTTGTTTTTCTGGGGTTGGCCTGAGCTCCTTCATTCCGTTGAAGGGGAACCTTAATGCTTTGGCTTACTAAGACATTTTGTACAATGCTATGCTTTCAACTTTGTGGGAACAGTTTGGGGAAGGCTCTTTGGTGTTCT
>VUQH01030276.1:11878-30767 GCA_015106775.1 Etroplus canarensis | reverse complement strand
AGGTCATACCAACTTGGGAGAAATGATACTTATTGTAATAAAATTGTAGAGAACACAATTTTCATCACAATTCCTTCCTCTTGATTATAATAAAATCTTATTTTAATCACATTATTGAAATTTTCCACATATCGTATTTGCACAGGCCGACTTCTGCAAAACCTGGAATAGAGAACACAATTTTCATCACACGTCACAGCACCTTCTTCCACAGAAACTGCCCAGGTAGCACCAAATCTCGCCATCTGATGGATGGCGTGGCAGAGATTGCTTGGTACTGTCCTGCTGGAAAACCCAATGATTCCTTCACTGACTGCATTGCCTTCTGTAATCTTCATGGTGATGCTCTATTGACTGAAAAACAGCGTGAGATACTGATTGAAAAATCTTCAGTCAATGTTGTTCTTGTGCCATCTCTGGAAAAAGACCAGAAAAGCAGTACAGTCATCCAAGACCTTTACAGCTCACCAAAGCCTCTCATTATTCTGATTGCTGATAAATATCATGGTGTAGTTCAGAAAAAAGTTGCAAAATACAAAATGGGTCTAAGAGATCGAAACCAGTCAGATGTTTCTAAAGAACTGAAAGAAATTATCAGAAAACTTTTGTCTGGACCTCATACATCCTTCCAGCTTGAATCCATGACCAAGGTCTCTAGAGTCAGAGTGGATGAAGATGACACCATCTGCCAAAAAGGGAACTCTGCTGCAATGAAAACAATTAATATGCTTCAAGGCATGGACATTTCCAAGATCAAAGATACTTTTCTCCCTTGCCAAGGCCATCTGTGGCATGAGTGGTGTAGAATAAACAAAGAATTGTATCACCTTACAGGTCGCATTGAGGAGGAAAAAAGTCAGAAAGAGAAGGAAATGATGAAAATACGAAAAGATCAATACAGGGTTTCATGTAGTAACCTGATGACGTCTTTCACAGAAAACCTCTTGTCTTTGACATCAAAAGAGAAGGAGTACTTCCTGAAATGGACTCAGATCTTAATCGATGCCCTATCCACAGCTGATCTCTCTTCCATTCTCCAAAGCTATGATGAAAAGTGGACTGAGGTCTTGACTCTGAAGAAAAAAATGGACAAATCTGCTCTGTTAACAAACAAACAAAATGAGCTTGAAGAAATAGCCAAAAAACTGCAGTCTGCAACCTTTGGCTTGGAGCACATCTTCAGAGAAATGGGACAGATATATGAAGCCCACAGAGCAGTACAAGCAGAGAGCAGAAACGCTGAGTGGTCTAAATATCCTGAACTGGCTGCAGAGCTGATGATTTCAGGACACCCAGTGGAGCTGATGGATGGTGATGCAGGTCACGTGCCTTTAACATGGATCTCTGGTCTTTTAGATGAAGTTATCAAGAAAATAGGTGACCAGAGAGCTTTTGTGTTGTCAGTTTTGGGCGTACAGAGCAGTGGAAAATCAACAATGCTGAATGCCATGTTTGGGCTGCAGTTTGCAGTAAGTGCTGGCAGGTGCACCAAGGGTGCCTTTTTGCAGCTGGTCAAAGTGTCAGAGGAAATCAAGAAAGACTTCAAATCTGACTATATTCTGGTGGTGGACACTGAAGGACTGCGTGCTCTTGAGCTGGCAGGTAACACCACTCTTCATCACGACAATGAACTGGCAACATTTGTTGTTGGCCTGGGAAACATGACACTGATCAACGTCTTTGGAGAGAATCCAGCAGAGATACAAGATGTGCTGCAGATTGTTGTTCAGGCCTTCATGAGGATGAAGAACATTAAACTTTCTCCAAGTTGTGTGTTTGTTCACCAGAATGTTACAGATATTTCAGCTGCTGAGAAAAACATGGATGGGAAAAGGTGCCTGCAAGAGAAGCTGGACCAGATGGCTCAACTAGCTGCCAAAGAGGAGCTGTGTGATGACATCATTGCATTTGATGTACAAAAAGATGTGAAATACTTTGCCCAGCTGTGGGAGGGAAGTCCACCGATGGCTCCTCCAAATCCAGGCTACAGCGAGAGCATCCAAGAACTGAAGAACATCATCCTGTCTAAGGCTTCACAGTCTCCTGGGACCCCTCTCTCACATTTTAAAAGCAAAATTCATGACCTGTGGAGAGCTCTGATGAATGAGCAATTTGTTTTCAGCTTCAAAAACACACTAGAAGTTGCCGTTTACAGGAAACTTGAAGTCCAGTATGGGAACTGGACCTGGGCCCTGAGGAGCAACATGCTCACCATTGAAAACCAGCTTCATACCAGAATTGAAAATGGAAACCTTGACAGAGTTCAGCGCAGTGATCTTTTAAAAGAAATGAACAAAAAAAGAAGTCAAAAAAGATATGGCAAAATACTTTGAGGATAACACAGACAAAGAAGTGTTGGTTCAGTGGAGAGGCCGATTTGAAAACAAAATAAAGGAGTTCCAAGAGGAACTGGTAAGTGGAGCAACAAAAAAACTGGATGAAGTCATCCAGCAGAAGAAAGCTTGTAAAAAGATGAATGATAAGAAGACAGAGTTTGAGGACAAACTGCTGCAAAAGAGCGAAGAGCTTGCTCATCAGTTAAAAGACAAGGCAAACAATGAAGAGGAACTTTAAAAACAGTTCAACTCTGTTTGGAGTCATTGGGTTAAAGAATTAACTGCAGATACAAGACCTATTGATGACATCAAACTGGAAGATTATCAGAAAAATATCCTGAAAAACCTTGGTTTTGAAAGGGGTTTAATAATTGAATCCCAAACCAGTGGCAGATACAAAAATATACTGAATGTTGGTGATTACTCTGATTATATATTACTTGCCAAACAGAAAGATTCAGCAGAACCCAAAAAAGTAAGCCCGCTGGTTAATATTTTTGAAGATGGTACTAAAAAAATAGCACATCATTTTGGGGGACCATTGAAGTATGAGCACCAGGAACTGATCAGTTCATTCATATGTAATGTTGAAAAAGGCTACAGTCCAGCTTACTTACAAGAAGTGGCCAAAAAAGTTCAGGAGACAGTGATTGAGTTTGAAACAAGAAATATTTCAAACAAGAAATACACTTGCAAGAAGGAATTCACAGTTGATCTTTTATTGTATGTATTTGGCAGAGCAGAGAATTGGCTTTCACAGTCCCACAGAATATTCATAATTAACAACAACGTGCACACTTACCTGGAAAGCAAGAAAACGCAATACTATAACATTTTCAGAAGCTTCTGCAAAGGAAACTCATCTGCTGTTGTGTTTGGAGAGATGATCTGTGACAAACTGAAGGTTTTCATTGAGGAAGCTGTCTGTAACGATACAGCCATTGATACTGCTGGAGAGATGAGGTGCACTTTCCCAGCATTCAATGGGAACCGACTGAACTTAGAGAAACATTTGTTGACGTCACTGACAGAAAAGGAGGATTTTAATGGTTTTATCACCTACATCCAAAATCCAAGGAAGCAAGTAGAGGCTTTTATAAAAGAGGAAGTTAACATGTACATGTCCAGAGAATGCAATGATAAAGCACTGAATATACTCAGGAAACATGTAGACGACATGCATAAACTTGTCTGTCAGGCTTTATTTGATGCAACAAATAAAGTCAAAACCCAAAAAGGAGACACAGACATGTGGGTACAGAAATTTTCCAGTCTCCTTAAAAATAAGTTGACTCTTGATGCCATTTCCTGCCAAAACTTCAGGGAAATAAACAATTTTGACTTTCTTAAAGAAGAGATTGAGAAATGCTTGGAATCCATCAAAAAGGAAATAAGCCAGCTCTCACTGGATAAGATAAAGAAATTCAGGATGAAGCCTGATCAAATCCTCATTGATCAGCTGTGCAACTGCTGCTGGGAAACGTGTCCATTTTGTGCGGCTGTTTGTACAAACACTATTAAAGATCACAGTCCTGATGACCACAATGTTCCCTTTCATCGATCTTCTGCAGTCATCGGTAAATGCTTCAAAAACACTGTAGAAATGAGTATTGAATTCTGTACATCAAAGGTTACAAGTAATTTGAGTTTCTACCCAAAGAAAGATTCTAAAGTCTCCATTCCTTATAAAATGTACAGAACTGCTGGACCAGCATATGAGAAATGGAGCATTGCCCCTGACGAGTCTAAGCTGAAGTATTGGAAATGGTTTGTGTGTCGATTTCAGAAGGAGCTGGAAAATCACTACCGTTTAGAATTCAGTGGGCTTGGTAAGATTCCCGAGGAGTGGAACACGCACACTAAAGAAGATGCTATTCAAAGTCTGAATGAAATGTGTAAACTGTGAGTGAGTCGACACAGTTTCAATTCTTTTTTCATGTGACTTTTGACAATATAAAACTGTATAAAATGAGAGTCACATATTTTTACTGATTTAAACATCGATTGTGGGCAGTCAGTAGGTGATTATACTGGTACACAGTCTATTGATTGAAATGACCACACACAGCAGAGCACCCAGGAACAATAGTCAATTTGAGAATGTAGTGAGAAATGCAAGCAAATATTTTACTGTCAATATTATCTGACTGTGTCATCATCAAAGGATTTCTGGACGGGAAAAAAGCTTTAATAAAAGAGAAGCAGAACACAATATTTGTTTTATTTATTTTAAAAGAGAAATGATGAAATTACTGCATGCAGGGATGATTTTAGTTGGTGTAGAAAGAGTTGTAATTTACATGAGTGATGTATCAAAATTACATTTGCATTTTAAGATGTATAAGGTTAATTAAGGTGTCTTTTTTCTTTTCATTAGAATTTTCACTTTGAGTTTTTGAACTATGTGTCATGATCTTGAGTCTGTACAGTATGTGTTTCTGTACCCCCACTTCTGCGTCAGTGCCTGAGTCCTTAGCTCTTGCCCTCATGCCTGTGTTCTTGGATCATATGCCAACTGTAATGCCGTTCATGCCTGAACCCCCAGCTGTAGCATCTATGCCCTTGCTGTCTGTGCTGTCTATGTCTTCCCTATTGTCTTTCCCATTGTCTGTGTCCCTTACAGCCCCTGTTCCATCCTTACAGTAGTTGCCTCTTCCCCTTTTGTTGCTGTTAGTTGTAGCTTAGGTCTTCTCTCGCACACATCTTTCTCACTCCCACACTCCCGGGCTCTGAAAGTGGCTTCCCAGCTCGCAAGGCTCAAGCTCTGTTGGCTCCCTCGCCCATTGCTTGCGAGATGGTCTCTGGCTCCAGGACGCCACCCACCAGAGAAATGGTCCCAGGCTCTTCAGCATCAGCTGCCTTAGAGGTGGCCTCCATGCCGTCATTGCCGGTGACCTGAGAGGTGGCCCTCGTGCCTTCGCCTTCAATATCGTCACCTGAGTGGTAGCCCCCTAGCCTCCTTCCAAGTCGGCCACCTGAGAGGTGGTCTCTGCACTGGCCTCCACGTCGGCCATCTGAGAGGGGGTCTCTACACTGGCCTTCATGTCTTTAGCCGCCAGACAGGTGGTCTCCAAGCCTCTGTCCTCGGCCGCCTGAGTGGTGGTCCTCTGGCCTCCATCTCGGCTACCTAAGTCTTCTTGTTTGTTTTGCCACCAGAAGAGTTATCTGACCATAATTGGCCTTTGTGACCTTCTGGGTGGTCCTAGTGGACTTATGTTTTGGACTCTGTTCCTGGATCCACTTGAACTTTTGTGCCAGTGAGCCTTTTCGAACTTCTTATATTTTGTTTTTGTATCTTGTTTGCTCCTGGTATTAATAAAACAATAATCACTAATATATTACTTCTAGTGGCATGAGTTTTACACCACAAAATATTCTTTGTAAGAAAAATGATAGTGGAATATGCTGCTTGCAAACATATTCAACTCTCTGCAAATCTTAATTCAATTAGCCTCATTACAATGTTACCTTCAAAAGCAACATAAATAGCTGGATGGTCTGTTGCAGTGATTAAGAATATTTCACAATAAATAATCAGATTTCAGTGCATTACACTTGTTTAAAGGTGGACCCTTTAGTTAGTTCAGGGTTTTGAACCTGTGGCTTTGACAAACAACTAAATGAGTATGGAAATGAATAATTGTTTTTTTTAAATGTTCATATTTATTGCTCACACCTTTAAGAGATTCTTCATATCCTCCAGTTCTATAAATGTGTAGCATATATTCTGAATTTTTAAAAAAAATTTAAAATGTAGATCTTATCCTATTAATTCTGTAGAATCTTTGTAGTGAATCGGGTAATAAATAATGACAAAAAAGGAAACTTTTTTAGCTCCACAATTATATAAATTGCACTAAACATGGTATGATTTTAGCAAAATATGCTGCAGCACTTTACTGCAAAGCAGTTATGTTTAAAGATTTTAGTTTACACCAGATTAGTAATGTTGATAGACTAATACTATAATGCCTAATGCTAATTGTCAGTGTGCAGTGTGAATGTAGCCTACATTGCATAAGGTATATTTCTGATTTTTTTCGAATGATGGACACTTTCACATGTGGTCCTAAATCGGATATGTATCCAGCGTTTTTCAAAGTGACCTCAGTCTGACCAGTCATGATGCATTTCCGACTTTTACGTGACTGAAGTGAGACAGACTTCACCATTCTGTGCCAGAGGAGGCCAGATGCGATCAAATGTAAACAATGGATGAAACAAGCATGGCAGACACTGTTGATGGAGCTAGTCAGTGGAAAGAAAGTGAGGTTTTACTCCCATGCTGACATGTGTAGCATCCATATTTGCTTTCATAAACACAGCGTGCTGTGTGTGACATCACTTCAGGGCCAGAGACTGTTTACACTGGAGTCTGATGGCGATGTGAATGACCACACAAAAAAAATCCGCCCATGCCGCCTTCATTGTCAGGCTCTAATATGCTTTGCAGCTCCATACAGATTTTTTTCGGTCAAAAATGGCTAAAAAATGTGTTTTTTGATAGGAAAAGTTGCCAATCCATGACTTAACTGGTTAATCCCTGATTTAAGCCAGTTAATTAAACCAGAGTTAATGACTCAATTAATTTCCCAAAGATAAAGATAAATTTTTAGCAAATCAGATATGAGGAAAAATGTACACAACATTGTTTCAGTCTCTTAAAGACAGATCCACCTAATTAAAATGGCATCATTCAATACAGACACTGGCAAATCAGGCTGCCTCTCCATGCACCTGGGCAAAAAACAAACTGGTAAAAAAATTTACTTTGACATTAGGGTTTTGGAGTTCACAGAAATCAAACGAGTGATGAAAAAATTTGTAATCTGTCACTTAAATGCTGTGGCAGCCATCCTGTTCAATCAGTGTTTAGAATAAGTCCTATAAAGCACAATCCTGAAATCCATCACTACAGTGAAGTCCTTGCAAATGGATGGAGCTCAAACCTGATTTATCAATGTACATGTTAAGTGTTACTGTGATTAAGAGTGATAATTTTATATCTGGTAACAAGACCATTTCCTCTTTTACATCAGCTATTTAACTATTCAACTGTGTGACTGGAAAAACACCAAAAAGGTAGGATCTTTTTTACATGCCAAACTGATCATGTGGGTACTGAGACAGCCTTACCCATGTAACACCAGAGTTCCTGAAATCAAAAGAAACTCTTTGAAAACTGGCTCCTTTAGCTTGATGTCCTTTTATGAAATATGACTAAGAAATATGTCAGGTTTCACCTGTCATATTTATGTCACTCCTGTGTGTGAGGCACCATAACATCAGAAACACTGGGCATTGAAACCTCTTGCATTTGAAACTGTTCTGGCAAAATATGACATTAGAAGATAGGGTCAGCAAGTGTTAATATAATTCAGTATTGTCAATACCATTACTATTGTAATTTTAGGGGTGCTAAGTTTAAATTTGGGTCTAAACTTGCCAGTAGTTTAAGATCAAAGGCCAAAGTATATCCATGCCTTAGTGTGTTCTTCCAAGAGTTGTTTCATGTTACCTGTAAAAACCTTTAAAAAAACCACTTAATATGCTACATCATTTTTGTCTATATGAATGTCATACATCATTTAATTAGTGGTATATAGAAATAAAGAAAATGTTCAAAACCATTTGTAATCATGATAGCTGTATGTCAGCTGAATCAAATGTTCTTTTTCCTCTGATCAGTCAGAACACAACTGATACTGGAAAATAATCATTAAAAACATTCTACAGAAAAATCTGCTTCAGTTTATGTAGTTTAGAGTGCACACATCAACTTTCATACATTTGACATTTTGTTTAACAGATTAAACGGTGATGTTTAAATATATTAAACTCTTATGGAAAATAATAGTCTGTGCTTCTCTTTGTAAAAGCTATTCCTTGCAAAAGCTCGTCTTCCCGTACGGGATATAGACTCAGTAAAATTTAAGTCAAGTCACCTATTAATAAAGTGCATCTAAAATAAGATTGACTGATTAGGCATTTGCTTTACTGAGCAGGTGTACCAAATGAAGTGGCTGGTGTGTGTGTGCGTGTGTGTGTGTGTGTTTTCAGTCACAGATGATAATCCAATTAACCCAGATATTAGATAAATAATCCAGTAACCATGAGGTGCTTTGTTGCTTTAATTGGACTCTCTCATAACTTGTCTTCCTGTTGATGTTTGGAGGAGACAGTTTCAAAGCCAGGATTGGATTGCAACTCTTCAAAGATTACAAAAGAAGATACTTTGAAATTAAACATTTTGTATTATTTTGCACAACAGTAATTTCAATTCATTTCATTTTATACCTTTCTTATGTGTTAAAGAGCTTCACGTCTTAATGATTCTTCATAATTCTATCAATAACTGACCATGGCTCAAATCTCATCTGTAACTAAACTGTTAAACACAGCATGAATGTTTACAGCAGTTGCATCTCCTAGCAGATCTTGAAGGATTTCAATTTAAAGTCGCCTGTGACTCTGATGTAGTTGATGACGTCCATACCAACACGGTTTGGAAACTGGACTTCCTTTCCATCAGGAAGCTCCACCTCAAACTCGTCTCCAGCCAGTTTCAACACAATCTGAAACAGAAGAAATGCTTACAAGCAAAACAATTTAATTTTTTAAAGAAAATCAAACACAACCAAAACTACACGGCTAGCCTAATATCTGCAGGAGTAATAGAGAAAATATTTTGTGCGTGTGTTTGATTTGTATAAACCAGTCAATCTGTTTCATTTATTTGTTCAAGTTTGTTTTCTTTCATTTTTTACAATGTTTCTCACAAAATACACATCACCACTTCCCTCAGCCACATTCCCTCACCTTGACATCAGCGCCCCTCTGTAGGGGGTTGTGAATTTCCCGTTTCTCCTCACCCCAACAACCAGCAGTCTTTGAGTTGCACACAAGGACAGCACCATCAGTGTCGTCGTGGAAACGGGGATTAAAGTGGAGTGCCAGGTCATCTGCGTCATAGCCGAGATCAATCTGGAATCTAAGTGGATCAGAGATGATGCAAACATAGTTTTAATATCAAGCGCTTGCTGAGCTTAGAACACCACACAAGTTCAATATAAGACATACTATCATACTGTAATCACAAATAGAAGTCCTCATTGTACTATATTTGATTTACTGCAGCGGTAACAGTAGAGGTATCATAATTTTAATTTATGGTTACTATACTGCAAAAGAAATGTTACTTGATTTTTTTAAGCTTACCTCTCTGCATCATCTAGAATTACCCCCTTTATTTTCAGCTGATCTCCAGCTCTCAGATCCATATTCTTCAGCTCAAGTTGCTGACAAACACAGTTGTATTAGAATTGAATGAAAAGAGGCAGCAGACTTGGAAAAATCAAATAATGATCTATGTCAGGGATTTTAATTCAGCAAATAATAAATTAAGCAGTGTAAATGAATAATCTACTCATATATACGAACAAACTAAAGCTTACCATGCTCATATTAGTTGCTGTGAACAATCCTGGAGTTGATGGAAGATGGTGTTTGAACACAGGCACAGTCTTTCTTCCTGTGAGACAAAAGGTAAGTGCGGAGACCATGAATTCTAACTTATTTACAATATAACACATAAAAAAACAATATAACATAAGAGATTCAGTAAGACTCTCCTTTAACATGACTCAGTTAACTTCAAAGTCAAATAGCCTATTCAATTCAAGCACTAGTCTGTTTAATCATTCCTGCTGAACTCATTAAAAAGGACATTTATAACCTCCTTGATCACTGAATAAGCTGTGATTAACATCAACTGGAAAGTCTGAGCAAACTTGTCCATGAACATTTTGAGTTTTGTTTTTAAAGTAATACAGTTGTACATTTTGAAGTCCAAAGAAATGCAAAGGGGTTAGGTTAACTGGCGATTCTAAATTGACCATAGGTGTGAATGTGAGCATGAATGAATGTCTGTCTCTATGTGTTGGCTCTGCAACAGACTGGCAACCTGTTCAGGGTGTACCCGGGATAGGTTCCAGCAACCCCCGCGACCCTTAATTGGATAAGTGGAAGAAGATGAATAAATCAAGTCTTTGATATATTGCTGATTATTCTATTCAAAAACTTTATTTGTCCCTAAGGGGCAATTCAAGGCAAAAGCAAAAACATCTACACTAGTGTATGAGGCTTATATACAGTAGGCTAATCTACAAAAGTCTTGAGCTGCTAGGAAAATAAGAAATGGGTCCATGATTTATTGAAGCGTGTGCAAACATAAATGGAAATACAATAGATAAGGTAAATAATAAAGTCAATATTTGGTCTGACCATCGCTAGTCTTCAACACAGTCTGAGCTCTCTTAGGCAAGCTTTTATGTCATTTTTTTAAATGGCCTTCAGTAATAGTTCTCCAGGCTTCCTGAAGAACATTCCTAAATCCTTGGTTGTTGGCTCCCTTTTAGTCACACATTGCACATATTAACTATGATTTGAACCAGAAATTCCAAATTTGGATTCATCCCTCCATAAAACCTGTTCTCACTGGTTTTCAATCCCGTTCCTGTGTAATGTGGCATATCTCTCCCTGTTTCCCTTCCTTAGGAATGGCCTCTTGATAGCCACATTTTCACTAAGTAACTGGATCTACTTAAGAGCCAGATGCTCTTTTAGGCCTGCCACTTCTTCTTTGTCTGTCCTCCACTTGTCCAGTTTCCTCATTTTAAAAAAAAAAACAAAAAACACACTGCACACCATGCTGAGGTATGTCAAGTTTTCACCCTTGTTGGCGCAAAAATACTATTTTATGTATGGAAAACTGTTTAATCTTTGGTATTTTTTTATAGATTCAATTGAAAAAATGGGAACAGCTGATATGTTTTTGTAAAGCTACATTTTGCAAAGTTAAGTGTAGACCCAACACTCGTTCATCCCTTGTGTTAATTGCATTTTTATGCTTGACAGAAAAGTATGACGTACAAGCAAAAGAAAAATTCCTCTGAAAACAATCAGATACAAGGACCACATTAACAATGTGTGAAAAAGCAGCCAAGGTCCAAAGAGCTTGAATGATTTCTCAAGACCACTTTAAAGATTAAAAGAAAGGCTGGATTCTTGGCAGTGAAATATAAAGAATGAGGAGTGGCTCAAGACTTTTTCACAGTATTTTACATGATTATTAATAACATCTGAACTCAGATCATAATCGACTTTAATACAGGTGAAGGGTCTCATTGTAACCACTTGAGGGCAGCAACGCGCTTAACTTAAATGCACTAAATTACAATCCTACAGACTTTATACTGGCCGAGAAAGAAGTTAACATTAAGAGTTTAAATATGTGCATCATTCCCACCGAAGAATATAAAGGTATTGCCTCTAAGTAAGACAACTAGAGAACGATTGACAGACTGTCCTTCCTTCTCAGTCCTTAACAACTTCCGTTACGCTGCAGGAAGTGACAAAATAAACAGGAGCTGTCAGTAGATCCAGAAGTTAAGATAATTACGAGTAAAAAGGGTGATTTAAAAAATATATATATTTGGTTCTTTACGCACACCAAGTGACACTTGTATGACGACCTTGTGTGACGTCTAACAAAGGTAACTTGTTAACGTTTCTGGAGGGGTAGCACTTGCTAAATGCACCTGCCATTAGCCTTCAGCAGCTAATAAGCCTGCGTTACCCAGCGATTTTCTGCCACTGACTTCGGTTTCTGCAATTAAATGTAACATTGACTCATGCTGCCGTGTATGCCAATATAATTACCCTAACTGTTAGACTTATTAAAAGCCGTTTGTCCGGGTAATGTTAGTCTGTTAGCGTGCATCGGGGTTACCAGCTGTGTCCTCCGCTCCAGCTAGCGTCTCCTCACTGACTGCACATCAGTGCAGTTCGTGACATCAGGAGAGCCGAGCTGCAGCTGCCAGCTTTGCTGATGCTCGGCAGCTCACCTGACTTTAATTCTGATCAGAATACTGCTTAAAGGTATCTTGATTATTGCCAGAACAACCAGGCTAACATCACTGTAAATTCCTTTTTAAATCATGTGTAGATCATGCTGAGGAAACTGCTCTGACTCACACTGTCTTGATGGTTTCTTTCTTCATCAAATCAACCAGCAAACACAGCTAACATTTAACCTCTGTGTTGTGATAATCACTCGCAGGTTTTACAGGGACAGGAGGGATACTGTCCTGCAATGTTCACAGACATGGACTATGAATTGGAGGAGGACAAACTGTGAGTCATGAATGGGCTTTCTCTTCTTCAGATATTCTGTTCATACATCAAACAGGTGTGACATTACCAAAAACCTAAAATATTAGCTAATCAGGCCAATGTCCTCATATATCCTGATATTGGCAGAGCAAAGTGTGATAGTCAGGGAGATGAAGAGGAGTACTGGGTGTCTAGGTGTAAGAACAAGAGAGCGGGTGAGCCTGGATATTAGGGAAGGACTAGACACAGAGATCGAGTTTGAAAGTGTGTTCAGCAGAGTGATGGGTGGAAATGTACCGAGGATGGAAGAAGTACTTTGAAGAGCTGATGAATGAGGACAAATGGAGAAAAGAGAGTGAATGAGAGTGCAGAGTATTAGTAAAGAAAAAGATGAAGAGTGGAAAGGAGATTGGCATACCTGTGGAGGTATGGAGATGTCTAGAAAAGACAGCAGTTGACTTTTGAACCAGATTGTTTAACGCAGTCATGGAGAGTGAGAGGATGCCTAAGGAATGGAGAAGAAGTGCACTAGCACCAGTTTTTAAGAATGGGGTGATGTGCAAATGACTCTAGGCTTGAATTTGGGCTATTTTCTCCATCACAAATTGACTTTAATAATTAACATACCTCAAATTTAATACAGGTGCAGATTCTCGCAGGTTCTTATTGTAACCACTGGATGGCAGTAAAATGCATAATTACATCAGAGACATAGGCAGTGTGCAGAGATGTACATTGGTATAAAGTTCACGAGCCATACCATGAATATATTGGAAAGAGTAGTTGAAACTAGATCAAGAAGAAAGGTGATGATCAGTGAGCAGCAGTATGGCTTCATGGTGGGAAAGAGTATTACAGATGCAACGTTTGCTTTGAGAGTGCTGATGGAGAAGTACAGAGAAGGTCAGAAGGAGTTGCACTATGTCTTTGTGGATCTAGAGAAGCCATTTCATAGGGTGCCAAGACAGATCATAGTTGTTTCTAATCCTGACCAGGATCATCAGGATTAGAAATGAACATGTCATTGGGAAAAGTTCAGGTTGGCAATTTGGAGACATAGTAAGAGATGCAATGTTGATATGGTCTGGACATCTACAGAGGAGAGAAGGTGGACATAGTGGACAAAGGATGTTGAAGATGGAGCTGCCAGGCAGGAGGAAAAGAGAAAGACCACAGGGAAGGTTCATGGTTGAAGGAAGACGTGCAGAGGGTGGATGTAACAGAAGCAAATGCAAGGGATAGGGTCAGGTGGAGGCAGATGATCCACTGTGATGACCCCTTAAGAGGGCAACTGAAAGAAGAAGAATTACTCCTGATATAATCTTTGACATATTAGTCCCATCACAGAATGTCCAAGGACGGTTTGAACAAAATGCTTCAAAGCTCAATTTAGCATATTTTCTTCTTAACAGGGGGATACCGACAGTGCCTGGTACTGTGACGCTGAAGAAAGATGCTAATAACCTCATAGGCATCAGCATTGGTGGTGGGGCGCAGTATTGCCCTTGCCTCTATATTGTTCAGGTAGGTACAAAGTAGTTCATCATGAAAGTATTTATCAGTCCATGATCTATGTGCTAATGTGTACATCTTATTTCAATATTTATAAGAATGTATATGTCTCTGTTCATGCTGCCGTTAAGTGTAGAACAGGGTTTATGAAGTCAGAGGAAAATTAATTATTTCTGTCTATGGTACCTGTTAAACGTGGTTGCCGTTGTCTTGCAGGTCTTCGATAACACGCCGGCAGCTCTGGATGGGACGCTGGCAGCGGGTGATGAAATCACAGGGGTGAACGGGAAACCAGTGAAGGGAAAAACTAAGGTGGAGGTAGCCAAGATGATTCAAGCTGTCCAGGTATGCAGACTCTGTATCAATAAAGTTATTGAAAACTCATAAGTTTTGATAATACACGTTGGTGCACTATCATAATACAGTAATTTGTACATTTAGCTGCAGACTTAGGAATTTCCCAGCCTGGAATGAATAAAGTACTATCTACCTAATCTATCTAGACTCTCTCAGCCCCTACATACATGAACTTGTTGAAAAAGACAAAACACACTGAAAATAAATTTAGAGATGCATATGTTGACAGCCCTAGTGCAATAATTGAAAAATATTCTGTCATGTTCATATAAACCCTCACTTATCAAATGTTCTTTTAATGTTTTAAAGCTGCAAGTTACATGTATTCATATTCAACCTCATCACTGACGACTAGTGTCTCATAACATAAGGAATTAGCAAAAATAACATAAGTACAACTTTACTTATGTATATAAAGATGGTGTTTCATTTAAGAAAAACTGCAAAAATCCTTAAAGGATAACTCACTTATCTCCTGCTTTGGCAGCAGCACAGTCCAGCAGTTCTGAGTGCAGGCCTACCTTTGCACTGTGGACAGGAGTGATTTGAGGACAAAAGCCAATAGCATCGGACATAACGTCATCAATGAAGAGCGGCTGTGTTGTTTTTGGCATCTTTGTCAACAGAAAAAAATTCCATGGCTTCCTGTGTGGTGGGAACAAAGACAAAGTTCAGTGTGGGAGTTAAAGGATTAGATTGTATTGATGTCGCCTGTCAGTTCAAATACTGCATGTGAATTTCACACTGGGCACCATGAACGTTGCACATTATTCATTTATCACATGTACTAGAATGACAACACATTGTACCACTATTTCTGCTTACTTATACTACTGTAGATGGTCTTTCTTCCAACATCCAATTTATTTTTGGTGCTTCATTTAACTTTTGGTCATGTTTTCACAGGGAGAAGCAGTAATTCACTACAACAAGCTGCAGGCTGACCCAAAACAGGGAAAGTCTCTGGACATAGGTATTTTTATGTTTATGCTCTTTTCTGTGAAGTATACATGACATCGTTATGCACTGCATTCTCATATAATCACAACAACTCTTGTCCTCTTATCCAGTGCTGTGGTGTGCATTAAACATGCCTCTAATATGTTTCAGTGCTGAAAAAAGTCAAACATCGCCTCGTAGAGAATATGAGCTCAGGCACAGCAGATGCTCTTGGACTCAGCAGAGCAATTCTATGCAATGGTAAGACTACTAGTATGACAATTGCAGGTTTATTCATTTGTAGCTGCATAGATTTAACTCAATATACTTTACAGATGGACTGGTCAAAAGACTGGAAGAGCTGGAGAAAACAGCAGAGCTCTATAAAGGTACAGAATGATTGGATTTAGTTAATCATTTAGTGTGATAACTCTGACTCTCTACCATGTTTGCTGACTGTCTGAGAAACAACAATCACAGATATGAGGAAGATGCTGAACTGCTGAGTTCATTAGATACATTGTGTTAAGGAGAGTTACTGTTTGTTAAGAGCAATGAATCATTATTCCTCTGTTTGTTTCCAGGGCTGATGGAGCACACAAAGAGACTGCTCAGAGCGTTCTTCGAGCTTTCTCAAACACACAGAGGTCAGTCACTAAATTCAGATCAGAGATGATAAAGCAGTATTACACTAATGGAATATTCCACTCTTACCCAAAGGGGAACACTACTGGAAAAGAGCCATTTTTTCCATGAAATCTGTTTAACTCCCTGCTGGAGGCTTTGTTTTGAAACGTGTTGAAGTTTTTTAGGTTAAACATGACCACCCAATGCCAATAAAGGTATTTTAAATGTAATTTAATATTTAAAAGCAGCATGGTGGCATGGTAGTTAGCACTGTTGCCTCACAGCAAGACATTCTGGGTTCAAATCCAGCTTAGGCCCTTTCTGTGTGGTTTGCATGTTCTCCCCGTGCTTGTGTGGGTTCTCTCCAGGTGCTCCGGCTTCCTCCCACAGTCCAAAGACATGCAAAGGGGGCTAGGTTAATTGGCGAATTGACTGCAGGTGTGAATGTGAGCACGAATGGTTTTCTGTCTCTTTGTGTTGGCTCTGCGACAGACTGACCTTTTTTATGTTTGTTTTAAACAGCTAAGAAGAAAAGCACAAAACCTCTTAATTTACTTTAATCTATCTTACAGTATATCATTATATGCTAAGTTTGAGCACCAATGAACAAATGAAACATTAGCTAACTATTAGCTCCAAAGGCTGTTGAGTGTTAACACAATGTTAGCTGACATTTCTTGGCCTCCTTACACAAAAGAATGACGTTGTCCTCATTTACAAGGGCATTCAAATTTTAGCAAATTCTTTTTAAATTATTTTATATAGATCATATTTTACGTCAGTGTCTGCGCCCTGGTGGAGTTTCATTTACTACTTTTCATTTTCATTTTTCTCACATGAGCAGGCCCTTGTACACAGCTGTGCCTGACAGATGTCTGATAATGTCCCTTTTCAGCATTTGGAGATGTTTTTTCTGTTATTGGGGTACGGGAGCCCCAGGCTACAGCCAGTGAGGCATTTGTGAAGTTTGCTGATGCTCACCGCAACATTGAGAAATACGGTATTCAGCTACTAAAGACCATTAAACCTGTAAGTACAGATTTATTTTGGGGTTTGAAGCATGGATAATGCAATTTCTCCCCTGGGATTAAAAAAGTATTCTGATTTTGAATTTTCTATCAAAAATGTATTTATTTAAGATGTCAATTTCTCAGTAGTTGGTGGAAATGAAACTATATCTCATTGTGCAGATGCT
Organism: Etroplus canarensis; assembly: GCA_015106775.1. Classification (NCBI taxonomy): domain Eukaryota; kingdom Metazoa; phylum Chordata; class Actinopteri; order Cichliformes; family Cichlidae; genus Etroplus; species Etroplus canarensis. Next base: position 13,628 of record VUQH01030276.1, on the reverse strand, counting down.
CCATGATCTGAATACATACCTGCACAAGGCCATACCAGACACCAAGCTCACCATACGCAAGTACCTGGATGTGAAGTTTGAATATTTGGTAAGACCACGGTATACAACTAGGCATAGTGCCATTACACTAACTAGTTCAGCCATCACTCTAACTAGTTCTTGGTGTTTTTCAGTCTTACTGCCTGAAGGTGAAGGAAATGGATGATGAAGAATATAGCAGCATTGTGAGTAACCATTTGAATATAAGTTTAAAAATCTAATCAGTGTGATGTCTACAACAAGATTGGGTTGCCAGAAAAAAAACAAGTTGCCTATTAAATTTGCAGATTATTTCTCTGAAATAAAACTTTAGAACAGGAAAGATATTCATAAAAGCCTGCTACTTTTTGCGCTTTCTGAAACACAAGTACAGTGAAATAATTTGAAAACTGAACATAAAAAGCCATGCAATTATGCTTATAACAACAGACTACAGATACTCATATTTAATCATCATCCCATCATTATGTTTCTCTGTAATTGTAGGATTATTACCCTGCAATATAAAGTGGCTAAAAATGGCTGTTGTGAACTGGCACTGTTTAGATAAAATTTAATGAAAGTGAAATAATTAACCTTTCAAATTATTTGATAATGTTCAGATTTGTAGAGACTTCTGTTGTAAAGGTTCACATCTGCAGGTTTATGTACAGACACTCGATGCTGTTGACGTACATTTACCATTCCCAGCTTTAATTAACCCAGTGTGGTATGGACTAGATGCTACTAAACTGTTAGAGTTGCAAAACTTGAGGGCTGCATCCGCATATTTCACTATTCGGATATTTGTTTATGGTGTAGATTTTATTTTTTTTTTTTAAATTTGGATTATAGCTTCAAAAAATGCAAAGAATATCTACCATCTCAGCTTTGCTGCATGACTTTTGTCCAACTCTCACCAGTGATGATGATGTTTTGGGCCACTTTGTGTTAAATTAGTAACGTTTTTCTCTAGAAGTATACTATATGGACAAAGGTTTTGAAACACATACACATTACACTATGGGAGCATCCCATTCTAAATCCATACACATTAATATGGATTTGGTCCCCTTTTTGCAGCTATGACAGCTTTCACTCTTCAGGGAAGGCTTTCTACAAGATTTTGGAGTGTGCATGTGGGAATTTTTGCCCATTCATCCAGATTAGCGTTTGTGAGGTCAGAAACTGATCTTACAATTGGACGAGAGGCCCTGTTTGTAATCTCTGTTCTAGTTTATCCCGAATGTTGGATGAGGTTGAATGGGTTTTGTGTGGGCCAGTCAAGTTCTTCCACAACAAACTCATCCAGCCATGCCTTTATGGACTCTGCTTTGTGCTCTGGGGCACAGTCATGCTGGAACAGAAAAGGGCCTTCCCCAAACTGTTCTCAGAGAGTTGGAAACAGAATTGTCCAAAATGTCTTGGTAAGCTGAAGTATTAAGATTTCTCTTCACTGGAACTAAGGGGCCCAAGCCAACCCCAGAAAAAAACGCCATGTCATCATCCCTCTCCACCAAAACTTTACAGTTAGCACAATGTAGTCAGGCAGGTAATGTTCTCCTGACATTTGCCAAACCCAGACTCATCATCAGACTGCCGAATAGAAGTGTGATTGGACACTTCACAGAACACATTTCCACTACTCTGGAGTCCAGTGGTGGCGTACTTCACACCACTGCATCTTGTCGGTTGGTGATGTAAAGCTTGCATGCAGCTGCTCAGCCATGGA
>VUQH01030272.1:1586-33149 GCA_015106775.1 Etroplus canarensis | reverse complement strand
AGAGGGGAACCGTGACAGAGTTGTGTCAGCTGCCGAATTATACACTACACACCCATAATCCAGCGCAGATCTAATCAACCCAGTGTGTATGGCCCTCAAGGACTTTGCATCTGCACCCCAGTCATTCCTCACTCAATCCATTACAGTACAAAAGACTCCAACACCCCCCCAACATCCCTCCCTCTCCAGATACCTCTGCTCCCTCCAACACCCTCACTGGGTTCATCACAAAGGACTACAACATCCCCCCTTCCCCCCACACCATAGAGGCCACTACATCAAGGCCCATCACAGACCCCATCTCCCCCTCCCCTTCCCTCTCAATATACAAGCAGGATGTGCACAGACAGTTCAGGAGACTGAACCCCCGCAAAGTCCCTGGGCCTGACAGTGTCTCTCCCTCCACCCTGAGACACTTTGCAGCTGAGCTGACTCCTGTCTTCACCGACATTTTTAACACCTCCCTGGAGTCATGCCATGTGCCAGCCTGCTTCAAATCCGCAACCATTGTCCCTGTCCCCAAGAAGCCATGGATCACAGGACTTAATGAATACAGGCCAGTGGCACTAATGTCGGTAGTCATTAAGTCTTTTGAGCGCCTGGTCCTGCCCCACCTCAAGTTCATCACCGCCCCCGTTCTGGACCTGCAGTTCGCCTACAGAGCCAACAGGTCTGTAGACTACACAGTCAACCTGGCCCTCCACTTCATCCTGCAGCACCTGGACTTCCCGGGAACCTACGCCAGGATCCTGCTCGTGGATTTCAGCTCTACGTTCAACACCATCCTCCCAGCTCTACAACAGGACAAGCTCTCCCAGCTCAAAGTGCCTAACTCCATCTGCAGGTGGATCACCAACTTCCTGATGGACCGGAGGCAGCATGTGTGGCTGGGACAGACTGTCTCCGACTCCAGGACCATCAGCACCGGATCCCCCCAGGACTGTGTACTTTCCCCCTTGCTCTTTTCCCTGTACACAAACTGCTGCACCTCCAGCCACCAATCTGTAAAATTGATCAAGTCTGCGGACAACACCACCCTCATCAGGCTCATCTCAGATGGTGATGAGTCTGCCTACAGGAGGAGGTGGACCAGCTGGTGTCCTGGTGCAGCCGCAACAACCTGGAGCTGAATGCCCGGAAGACAGTGGAGATGATCATGGACTTCAGGAAAGTCACAGCCCCACCAATCCCCCTCACCCTGACAGACTCCCCCATCACCCAGGACCTCAGGTGGGAGCCGAACAGCTGCTCCCTCATCAAAAAAGGCCCAGCAGAGGATGTTCTTCCCACGGCAGCTGAGGAAACTCTGCAGGACCTGCGTGTCTCCACTACTCGAGGGCGTGCAGGTCAGATCACAGCTGACCCTTCTCAACCTGGACACGGACTGTTTGACCCTCTCCCCTCAGGCAGGAGGCTAAGGTCCATTAGCACCAGAACCTCCCGCCACAAGAACAGTTTCTTTCCCTCTGCCATCAGAATCATGAACACCAAATAACCTACTACCTGAGCACTTATAACTGCACATTCATATCACATCTGCTGTCCTACTGCTCACTGCAAATCAGTCAGTACGTGTACATCTGCAGATACAGAGTTTTATAGTCTTAATGACTTCTACTTACAATTGCACATTCACACTGCATCTGCTGTTCTAAAATCAGCCAGTACATGTACATCTGTATACAGAGTTTTATAAGTTTTATAGTTTTATTACTTTATTATTTTATCTTTTTTTTACTCCAGTTTTATTTATTTATTTTGTTCTCTTACTCTATGTTCTATGTTTCATGTCGTACCATTGCACCGAAGAAAATTCCTAGTTTGTGAAGCCTTTCACTGACCATGGCAATAAAAATCATTCTGACTCCGATTCTTTATAAATGCTTCTTCACACCTTTCCTTGACAGTATAATGTTTTCCATTAAGTTCAAGGAAAAATGCTTGGAAAAAGAACTACATAATATGGACAACATTGGCGACTGTTACGCACTATACACCTCAGCACTCAGTGACCCCGCTCTGTAACTTTATGTGGTTTGCCACTTCGTGGCTGAGTTCCTAACTGTTTCCACTTACAGTTGATCACAGAATTTCTAGAACGTGAGAAATTTTGAGGTGCCATCTGAGAACACAATTGAATTGTATGATTTGTCACACCAGTAGATGGTGGGGTTGCCTGTAAGGGCTTCTGTGGTCAGCTGCACTCAAAAAAGCAAAGCAAAACAAAATAAACAAAAAACTCCTCATAAAATCAGACACTCATTACCAGAGCATGATTAAAATGACAAGCTGCAAAGTGATAAGTAATGTCTGACATCCAACTTGTGGAGCATGTGCACTAACAACATTCAGCATTGCACCGTCAGTTTCCAGCTTAAAAATGATAATACTGACACTCTCCCTTCAAGACTACCCCTACTCCATTTCTCTTCCTATCTACACCATGGTAGAACAGTTTAAATCCATCTCCGATGCTCCTGGCTTTTCTTCCCTTCCACGCACAATATATCTACCTTTCGTCTCTCCATCATATCAGCCATCTCCCTTTACCACTCATAGTCCCTACTCTCACCTCCACCTTCCTACCTTCTCCCTGTTTGTCTCTGGCAAACAGTAGCAGAGTTTCCAATAGCACCCTATTGGCTAAGTACACCGGAGGGGTCACTGTTAACCCGGGACTCAACCGATCCAGAATGGAAATTATATTATAAAGTGTACCTTTGGCTGCTCCCTTGTATTCTCCCCAAGTGGTCGCCACCGCAGATTAATTCACATTGGTAATTTGGCAGAGGTTTTATGCCAGATACCCTTCCTGACACAACCCTTCATGGTGAGAGGGGCTTCTGTCCCCAACTGGAATTGAACCAGGAACCTTTTGCTTGAAGCACAAATGTATAAACCACTACACTATGGGGGACATAAATGCACATATTAGATTTGGCAAAGATTTTATGCCAGATGCCCTTCCTGATGCATTTACCCAGGCTTGGAACCAGCAATTGGAGTACACTTGGTGCTCCTGCCTGCCCTGGGTTTGCGGATGAGATGCAGAACCACACCGAGCAACACCATCTCTGGCTCGTTTCCGCAGCAGCGTCCGGTGGTGGGTGTGCTGTCCCCTGCACCGCTTCTTGTGCACTGCAGCAAGGCAGGACCAGCTGTCTATGCCCATTGGCCGTCTCTTTTCTCTTTAACACTGTAATATCTTTACCCTACAGTGTGAAGCGCCGAGGCGACTTTTGCTGTGAATTGGCGCTATATAAATAAAACTGAATTGAATTGGATTGAATTGAATTGAGGAACAGAAGATGCTCTGCTGAAGGAAGGAGGGGTAAACCTGTCCTGTTGGAAATTTCAAACTTATCATACAGCTGGAAAAATATATCTATGCAAATCTTAACTTTGTTCAACAAATGGTGTTGGAATAAAGAAGCAGATCTAGTTTAGTTAAAGATAAACTTTATGCTGCTTTGCTCTTTTATCTAAAAATAAATTTAAGCCATCAAACACTAGAGCAGTGGTTGCACATATTAAAATTGTTATACAAATAGTGCAGGAGTTTTTAATAGGGACCCATAAGGTGGATATAAAAAGTCTACACGGAAAAAATAAAAATTAAGCACTTAAAATAAGATGCATGTATAACCATGCCAAGTGTCCCCAGTAGTGGTTTACACATTCACCTAACAAGCGAAAGGCTTGATTCACGGTGGGGACACAACCCCTTCTCACCATGGAGGGCTGCATCAAGAAGGGCATCTGGTGTAAAACTTCTGCCAAATTACCAATGCTGATTAATCTGCTGTCGTGACCCCTTGGGGAGAATACAAGGGAGCAGCGGAAAGGTGTGTTTATTCAGTCTTCTTGGTTAGGAGTCTGTCAGCATGATATATCTTGACAATACTTGTTCACTCCATTCGGCAAAAGAACTCAAAATCTGTCAGACTGTGAGGGCTCTTCGGTGCAAGTCCACTAGACTTCCCGCTGGATTCAGATAAGAGCTCTGACTGGACTATTTAAAAACTTTATAATCTCCTCTAATCGGCGGATGCGCCGGCGCGTCCAAATCACATGACCGAACTCAGGATGACGTGACTGCTAGACGCAACGTCGCCGAGTCTTGTCCCTTTCAGCTTGTGTCGAAAATGCGGACTTCAAACTATATACCAGTTTTTAAATTGCGTTGATAAGCCAATTAAAACCAGAATCATGATAAATAATTTATCTCCTGATTTTTTTCGTGCTTTTACGCGTTCGGTGCGCGTTTGGTGCAGGACAAGACGGTAAAAAGTAAGTGCTTGCGAGCCGAATGTGCTTGCAAGAAAAAAAATCACACTCCGTATCCTATTGGTGGAAACATTCCTCACATCAACCAATCACAACATTATTTTGCATTTTGTTGCTGAGGAAGACGGGAAGTTTTGGGAGTGATGGCGGCAGTTAGCGTTAGCGAGTTTTGATTTTGAGATCTTTGACGCATTTAGCGTGTTTGAAGTGTATAATTAATGTGTACTGTAGTTATTTTTGCTTTGTTTTGTGTATCCAAACAATGAGGAGACTATTGGATGTGGAGCGGGCACTGCAGCTCTTCTTTGAGCTCGAAGAAGATAAGGGACATGCTGGGGGTCACGCTGAGGGATACGTGAGGGTAAAGACAGAGCAGGAAGAAGCCGAGGGAGGCGTGAGGATAAAGACTGAACTGGAAGACGCTGAGGGAGACGTGAGGGTAAAGACAGAGCCAGAGAGTGAGGATTTTGGTAATGAAGTGGATTATATATCTTTTGTTTTGAAAGAGGACATAAAGGAAGAGGAACCCACGCAGAGGTCTGCACAGACAAAGGAACGGCGCGACAGGTCCAGATCTCCGCTGGGTCAGAAAGCAGAGCCAGGCTTCAGCTCTGAACCCTGGAAGACAGAGGAGGACGCGGACATTGTTCCAGCAGTAAGCGAGTTCCAGCTACGGAGAACACCAGGAGTCCAGCTAGAGACACTTTCCCCCAATAGTCCAAGAGACCTTTTTCTGTTGTTTTTTGCCACTGACACAACCAGGACAATCTGCAGCAACACCAACAAAAATGCTGCAAAAAACAAGGGATTAGGGAAGAAATACAAATGGACTGACATAGAGACAGATGATCTGTACAAGTTTTTTGGTCTCTTGATCTACATGTCATTAGTGTCTATGCCAAGTCTCCAGGATTACTGGAGACAGAATCATATTTTGTCTGTGCCCTTCCCAGCCAAGGTGATGAAAAGAGACAGGTTCAGATCCATATTTTGGAACATCCACCTCAGTGATCCAGAGGGGGATGTACAAAACGACAGAAAGAAGGGAACACCAGGCCATGACAAACTGTTTACAGTCAGACCTGTTTATGATGAGATTCTCAGTGCCTGCCAGGCTTATTATCACCCTAGGAGGGAGCTGGCAGTGAATGAAAGGATGGTGGCAATTAAGGCAAAAACTGGTGTGACACAGTATATGAAGGACAAGCCAAGTAAATGGGGGCTGAAAATGTTTGCATTGGCTGAGTCAAGCAGTGGCTATACCGTCAGTTTCAGTATATATACTGGTAAGACTGTGGGTACAAGTGAGCAGGGGCAGTCTTATGATGTGGTCAGGGCCATGTTGTTGCACTTTCTGGACATTGCAACAACAAATGCCTTTATCTTGCACCGTGACATAAGCAGCGCCAAGCAGGTGCAGTCCATGTCACACAAAGACTTCATGGTGGAGCTTGTGTGTCAGCTTTGTGGCGTGGACAAAGCAGGCATTCCCCACAACTGGAGAGCTGATCACATTCCTGTGCCCATTGTCACAGGTGTCACAGATGCTGGCCAAAAAGCCACCAAAGGCAGATTGAAATGTAAACGCTGCATCTACGTGGACCGCCGGAGGAGGGATACACCCTGGAAGTGTCTGGCCTGTGATGTACCCCTGTGTGTTGTGGTGGACAGAAATTGTTTTTTGGAATGGCACAAATAACTTGTGTGGCATCTTATTGTAACACCTGATTATTTTGTAAATAGTTGTTTAAAGAGTACCTAAGACATAGTCTGCATTTTAATGTCAAAAGTTGTATACAGCTTTGTTTGCTAAATTCGTAAATAAGTTTTTGAAATTTACACTTTGTTTTAATTCTAAGCTATAAAAAGGTTTAATAAATATGTTTTTGATTTTTACAATAAAAAATCTAACTTTTTCCTATGCAGATTTTATGTTTTTGTGTGATTGTTAGGTCCAGTGTGTTAATACAGTATGTTAAAATGAAAAAATAACTATAAAGTCACACAGAGAAGTTGTGCTGAAATAATGGCACCAAACAAGGCAAAGGAAACCGTTTATAAGGTGAAATATAAAGGTGGAATCAAAGGTAGTCAGAAACATCCTATTATACCCTAGACTCTATATTTGTTTTTTGGTTTTTTTAATTTGGATGGATGCTTTGGGTCAGTGTTGTGCTGAAAGGTGAAACAGCAGATGCCCGATTGTTATGTATCAAAAGTGACTTGTATTTGGAACTGTCCATTTACTAAAACCCAGCTGAAGAAAAGCAGCCCCAAAACATGATGCTACCACCACCATGCTTCACCATGGGCATGGCGTTCTTTTGGTGATATGTAGTTTTGTTTTTTGCACCACCTTTGGAATTATGGCCTAAAAGTTCCACCTCGGGGTCTCATCAGACCATAACACATTTTCCCGCATAGTTTTTAGAGAGCCGATGTAAATTGCTGCAAAATTTAGCCAGGCTTGGTTGTTTTCTTGGTAAGAAAAGGCCTCCATCTTGCCACCCTACACCATAGCCTGGACATATGAAGAATATGGAAATTTTTGCCATATGTAGTACATGACCAGTCTATGTCAGAAATTCCTGCACCTCCTTTAATGTTGTCAGGCTTTTGACAGCCTCCCAGTCTTCTTCCTTTCTTTTAATCAGTTCTGGAGGGAATTTCAGTTTTATTGATGTCACTCTAGTGCCATATTTTCGCCACTTGGTGATGACAGTCTTCACAGTGATCCATAGTATATTTAAAGCCTTAAAAATTCTTTTGTACCCTTCTTCTGACTAATACCTTTCAACAGCAAGATCCCTTTCATGTTTTGAAAGCTCTTTAGTGACCCCTCAACCTTGCCTCTCTGACTTTGGCTCCAAACTCCTCAATCTGAGCTGTACCTATGATGTACTCATTTCTAATCCTGTCTTTTGTGGTCACTCCCAGTGAATTCTTACTCCTGTGTTTACTGATGTCAACAAACCTTTGTGTTCAAGACACTGAAAAAATCAAAGCATGAAGTTGTTACATGATAAAATAATCTAAAACTTGGCCTGTGTTTTATTTTTTTAGGGCTTCCTGTCTGTTTAACAGGAGTAGATAAGTTCAGAAATTTGAGGATGTATTTTGATTGTGGTCAACTTTTAACAAAGGCTTCATTTCACTTTTTTACTATTGACTACATATTTGAAATTCACTGAAGTCCCCAAAGGAGAAGCGCGCCATCCAGTGGCTTCAAATAAAAACAGCAGAATCTGGCCTCTCATCAATATCCTCCTGTTCATACCTCTTTTTAACTGAAACCTCTTCAACTACATTAATGACTAATCTCCTTCCAACAACAGTGCAGGAGAGTCGAAGGGATGAGTTGTACAATAGAGGAGATAAACAGTACAGATGGATGATGGGTGTTGCAAAAGTCTCTCCTTTGGGTAAGGTTCTCATATTCAGCCGTGAAGGCCGAGGACCTGTGCACCCATGGGGTGGTTTTTTTTCACTTATTGGTGAGATTTTTAAAATGAAAAACTACTTGGGCTAGGTCCTTCAAAATGTTTAGGATATATATATCTGGTACTATGGTTCTGTGAATATACACTGATACCAGATGTGGAGGACTGTGCAAACCACTACTTTGCAGGCCAGGGACAGTAATTTTATTTAAACTTCTCATATACAAGGTACATAATACTCTTTTAAAAAAAACAAATCACTTGAATAGTCCGCAGATATCAAAACTTGAATATGGAAAAAAAAAAACATCCTACTTCAGTGTGATACTCCCCAGGAATGACACTCAAGCACCCTTAAGTTTCACCTTAGCACAGCTAAAAATAACAATAGCAATAGTAGTAATAATGTATTTTATGATCATATTCATGTATATTGGTAAATCATTTTTGAGCTCTGTCCAGTTTCTTGGACTTCACTGTAGTGATGGACTTCACAGCAGGACTCATATCATTCTAAACATGGCTTGAATAGGATGGCTGTCTAAACTGAAGTGACAGACTCTTCACTAAGAGGTAGCCTACCTGATGGCCTGTGTTGAGTCTGCACAATAAAGTTAGGGTTTGTAAGATCTTGAAAGCTGAAATGTTAAAGCAAATCCCTTAGCACTTTCTTTCTTGCACAGGCGCATCAAAAGGTCACCTGATTTGCTAATGTCTGTATTGAATGATGGTACTTTAAATGCTTGATGATTTGGTGGACTGCCCCCATGTGGTTAAGAGACTGAAGCAACGTGTGCCCATTTCTCCTCATATCTGCTTTGCTATAAATCGATCTTTAACTTACTTTTAAAAAATTCTGGTCATCATGATTGGGGCTTTCCCTTGAGTTTCATTAACTAAATGCTCCACCCAAATTCTTATATTTATGCAAAACAGTCAAAGGGTACAAACTCTAAACTCAAAATTTTCTAAAAATTACTGGGTTTAGGTCATCTTGGAGATGACTGGACTCATTTTATCTTAAATATGTTATTTGCTTTCTTAATATGACCCTCTTAAATTATATTATCTTATTTTCTATAAATTCCTTTTTCTTATGTTAGCAGTGCTGAAAGGGGGCCATGTGGCTGCTAAGGCCTGCTGGCACCAGCAACAAGGAGATGTACAGTGCTGACTGGGCCATACCAAGTGCTGCTGCAACTTAGGTAAGTTAGGTATTTAATTATTTTATTTTATTTGATTATTGCAAGTTAAAATAACTTGCAGTAAGCATGATTTGACTTTTGTGAAATTCATTTCATGTTTTTTGGGTAAAATAAAACTCCTAAACTGCTGTGTCCTCTTGTCTAAGCAGCTCAATCCCTCACAAGGTGTAACATGTAGGTGGCCCAATACTTTTGTCTATATTGTATAGCTTCTGTTTTTAATGTTAGGAACTTTGCACAGTATGTTCAACACATTATACAGCTTCATGAGAGAATCACCTGAAAAGGTTTTGAACAGGTGAGCCTTCTCTTCTTTGTCAGTAATTTGTAATGTAGTGGTTTACACATTCACCTCACAAGCAAAATGTCCCTGGTTTGATTCCAAGTTGGGACACAAGCCCAAATCACCCTGGAGGGTTGCATCAGGATGGGCACCTGGTGTAAAATGTATGCCAAATTACCAATGCAGATTAATCCACTGTGGCAACCCCTTGGGGTGAATACAAGGAAGGTAAATTTTTTTGTCCATTTGTTCAACTGTAGTATTCCATATTATCACTTGAACCTAAAGATGGCAGTTTAAGACATGAGGGTCAGTTATTTTATTAAAAATGTCAACAACTTTATGAAAAAGTTTCTTCAGATACAGGCAAACCCATCAGGACTCATGCATACTACTTCAAGAAAGGTTACCTGCAGAGGAAAACTTCATTACAGTTCATAACAGTGATCTTAGATCACAAAAAGCTTCCCAGAGTTCAGGCAGGAGAAACATGTCAACATCATCTGTGCAGAGAATCCCATGATGCACTGAGCATTTCTTTGTCACTCAGTTGTATGTCATTAATTTTTGTCTTTTCTCTCCCATATTTTGTGTTTTGTCTTTGTCTCTGTGCCCTCCTTTTCTCTCTTCTCTTTCCTCTCATGCCCCCAACTGGTCACAGCACATGACTGCCCCTCCTTGAGCCTGGTTCTGCCAGAAGTCCTTCTGTTAAAAGGGAGTTCTTCCTTCCCACTGTTGCTCACAGGAGATGATCAGATTGTTGGGGTTATCTCTCTAATATTATGTAGTCTTTAACTTGCATTATAAATAGCCGGTACCTTTCTCTGACGGATGACACTTTATAAATAAAAACTCTGATAAGAGCTTTGCATTCAGCACCGATTTCTTTGTGAGACTCACAGAAGATGAAATGATGGTATGTGCATGTGTGGTTGCCACAGTGAAAGTGAGAGGAGGTGTAGGGGGCTGTACTGATGTCAGTATTGGAGATTTGTTTGGGCTTTGAGGGACTAATATTTGTTTTTCAAATTGATTGTCAAAAGCCAAACACATACAAGTAGGCTTTGTAAAAAATTATATTTTGTAAATAACTGCACCCCAGAGCACACCACAAATACATGACTAAGAAAATAAGATGCTAACTCTGACTTGACAAAATGAGAGGAAGGAAACATGCCTACAGTATCCATGGCTGATCATTACAAAGAGACATGCAGCAGATCCAATAATTAATATTCAGCACAAAGAAACTAACAGAATCCATAGCCTACCTCTCAAGAAATGTTCAATTATTCCTTTTTAATAATATAATATATTGGCTTGGAAAATATGGATATGAGTAATGTGTATCTATCTACAGTCATGTACAAAATGAAGTACACCCTCTTTCAGTTCTAAAATTTTATGTATCAGGACAGAAGAACAAATCCTTGGCAGATCTTAAGAATAGGTAAACACAACCTCAGATGAACATACAGATAACACATGACATATTCGATGCCATTATTTATTTAACAAAAACTAAGCCAAAATGCAGAAGCAGTGTGTGAAAATTAAGTACACTCTACCTGCTTTCATAGGAATTAAGAGGTTAAGTATCAGCCAGGCTCTGCTAATCAAATACACTTGATTAGTTGCTCATCAGCCAGTGTGAGCACCTCTATAAAAGTCAGATGAGACAAAGTGGAGGTGGTTTTCCATAATGCACAGGGCCACATGAGAAGAAAGCCAAACACAGCATATCAACACCAACTGTCAAGCATGGTAGTAGAGGGGTGATGATTTGGGCTTGTTTTGAAGCCACAGGACCTGGGCACCTTGCAGTCACTGAGTCAACTATGGACTCCTCTGGATACCAAAGTAAATGTGAGGCCATCTGTCTGACCGCTAACTGGTTCATGCAACAGGACAAACACACCAGCAAATCTCCAACAGAATGGCTGAAAAAGAAAAGAATCAAGGTGTTGCAATGACTTAGTAGAAGTTCAGATTTCAATCTGAACAAAATGCTGTGTGTGTGCAAATTACCACAATCCTCAACGAACTGAAGCAATGTTGCAAAAAAAGCGTGGGTCAGAACTTGCTCATGTGAGAGACTGATGAAGTTATACAGAAAACCATTTCCTCAAATTATTGCTGCTAAAGGTGGTTCTACACGCTACTGAATAATGGGGTATATTTATTTTTTTGCAAATGGCTTCTGCATTTTGCCCTAATTTTTGTTAAATAAATACTAACACAGTGGAACCTGTCTGTCCCATGTTGTTTTAAACCTGAGGGTAGATTTCAATAATTTTAGAACCTGCTAAGAAACAGATTAATTATTTTTTGTCTTGATGAGTAAAACTTTTTTAAAAAGGTTGTAGTTTCCTTTCCACATGACTGTATCTTTTCATCTATCTTATCTCAAAATCTTATTCATTCTTATTTAACAAGAAATGTTTTCCTATCATAACATGGACAAATAATAAGAATGTGAAGTTAAATCATTGCCCTTTTATAGCAATAATAATGAGTTTGTTGACAAATTCTGTATAAATAACAAAAAACAGCATAGATTTTGACACTGAATAACTTTCACCTGGTGTTTTTTGTCAGTGGCTAGTTTTGTTTGAACAATTGTCCCAAAATGAAAGTTGACTCGACATTGCTGATGTTCCCTCCACGTCAGATGGAGGCAGTTGTTAAACATTGCCTCAGCATTACTGTTGTTAGATTTCTGAGCAAGAGAAAGTTTTTGTTCAAGAGCTGTTTTCTACTTTGTCTTCTCTTTATGGATTAGAATCAAACTAAATAGCTAAAACATAACTAAAATATTCTTAGTAGAAAGAACAAGCAGAAGAAAAAACTTCTCCCCGTGGGTATTTCAAACTTGTGACTTGCTACTCAGAAGCTCAGAGTTCACACTCAAGTTGAGGCATCCTTAGGGTTCTAATGTTGACATCTTGGACAGAGAAGTGGTGATGCTAATAGTCTGATGTGTTAAGTCCACCATGCAACAAATGAGAGAGAATTCAGATGTGCATAACCATGGATTGTTTTAAAGTGTTGTTTTAATTTATTTGTTTTTGAACAGGCTACCCTAAATGTAGTCTGTGTACTTGGAGAAGATGTTGAGTGGACATCTGTTCACAACCACACGCTAACCTGATTAGCTGTTTTTAAAAACAACTTCTTCTACTTCCTTCATCACAATAACCTGAACTACATTTCTTACTTTGTAAGAGAGGGTCTGACCCTGTCATGGGCCTGTGTCCAGCTGTTCTCTCCTATTTGCTCTGTCTTTCTCTGTCCCTATCTAGCATGGTTGTAGCAGGTGTGTGTGGTTTTGAATTAACTCTGCTTTGTTCCAGGAGTGGGATGGCATGGAAGGAGTCCAGCAGGCACACCTGTTGATCATGAGTACTCACCTGCAGTATATAGGCTGAACTCTTTCTTCCACTGGTCACTGGATTGTAAACTTCGTTCATCATAGTAAGCGTGGCCCCTTTGTGTGCTTTTTAGCTCTGTTCTTGTGCCTGCCTTGTACTTACTATAGTTCTCTGTTGCCCTTTCTATTACACTTACCTGGAAGGACCCTCCTGGACCTGCTGTCTGACCCACACTCACTTACTGTTGGAGAACTTTGGAAACTCAACCGTGATCTTTGGATGCCTGGACAATACTCACAGTGGAAGGATTAAGCAGTTCTGGAACATTTCCCACAACCTTTACTTTGTATAAACCTTGTGAACATTAACTGTTGCACATTTCACTACAACCTTACTATCATACTATCTTTATGAAAGCACACTGAACTTTCACTTTGCTGTGTTCTGCATATTTTGAGTCTCTCTTGTAAACCGTGACAGTCCCAACCTGTATCTACATGGAAACAATATGGGCAACTTTTGCTGTTGTTCCTCAACCAGTTTAGACCCAAGAGATGACGTTGGGGTTCCAACCATATTTGCTGGGAAATAACGTGATCTAAACCGCAAAAACCATGTGTCAGCCTAACTCACATTGTGCTCAGGCGATACTGCATTAGTTTACACGGAGTAATGAAATGATAATGCAGTGTTAATGGGAGCATACAGTTGCATATGGTAACAACTGTTTTAACCTATTTTGCATTAACATCAAACAAGAGTATGAAAACATCCAATAAGATAAAGAGAATCTTTGATTTAAAAAGATATTTTAATAGTTGTGAAAATCACTCAGCAACACTAGAAACCTATGTAATAACCATTTTGTAAGTTATCTCAGTGAACAAAGGCTAATTTTGACAGTTTATCTAGTTAGTTCAGTTAGTTATTCATTTAGTTTACAATACAGCATTATAAAGAACTGGGAGATAGTGAGAAGCAAGTACACTTTCTCAAACATGCATAAATGAAGAAGAATAACAAAAAGTTACCTTTTGCTGAGTTACTGGTAACTGTTAATGTGCCATCTTTTCTCTGTTTTCTTTTTTCTCGATATAGACAATTAAAATTTGCATTCCGAAAGAACTGTCCTCTGCTAGAGGTCAGTTTTTTCTGGGCAGGCTTATTATTATAAACAGAATTACAGTAGACAGATACTTTATTCATTCCCACAGGAGAAATTCAGGTGTCCAGCAGCTCAAACATACAGCTAAAAATCAAAAATACCAAAAAAAAAAATTTAAAAAAATGTAGTTGTAATGTATATATGTACCTTTGGCTGCTCCCTTGTATTTTCCCCGAGGGTTCGCCGCAGTAGATTAATCCGCATTGGTAATTTGACAGAGGTTTTATGCTGGATGCCCTTCCTGATGCAACCCTCCATGGTAAGAGGGGCTTGTGTCCTGGAATTGAACCAGGGACCTTTTGCCTGTATGACGAATGTAAATAAAATATAAAATCACCTAAAATGAAATGTATGTGCAAAATAAAAATGAAACAAATTAAATACAGCACAAAATCTAAATCTAAAATGCAGCTAAAAATTAAAATACAGCAGCAAAACTGTAACCTGAAGTACAGCAAATAATTTAGAATACAGCAATTGTCAAAACCACATAGCATAATAATTACAGTCTGATGCTTAGTGGTTAGTGGATAAATAAAAGGCAATATAAAAAAAGATTACTGGTATAGTCCAGGCCAGCTGTCTCTGGTTTGGCAGAGGTAGAACAGTTAAAAAGTGTTTAATGAACCGGGTGAGAGGCATTGTTTGTGACTGCCCATGGTTTGCTCTGTATTCTGCCCTCCATCAGCCTGTTGACTCTCCTGCTGAGTCCTGTTGAGGTGATACATAACTGTTTGGTGTCACAAACTGTGATCCAACCTGCATTTTCTCCAATTTCTCCTTTAGCAATCTGTGCTGGATTTTGAATAAGCAGTGAAGAATTATTCCAAAAAGGTTGGGATACTGTCCAAAATATAAATAAAAACACAATGCAATGATTTACAAATCTCATAAGCCAATATTTTATTCACAAAAGAACATAGAAAACATATCAAATGTTGAAAGTGAGACATCTTACTATTTTGTGAAAAATAATGGCTTACTTGAATTGAATGACAGCAACATGTCTCAAAAAAGGTGGGCCAAGAGCAACAAAAGGCTGAAAAAGTAAGTGGTACTAAAAAGAAACAGCTGGAGGAACATGTTGCAGCTAATTAAATTAATTAGCAACAGGCCGCAAGTACCTTGGTATATCAATATTTAGCAACCTTACAGTTTTCTCAGACTGCTCAGCAGCTGCTGATGTTCTTGCTCTAGATGTCATTATGTCTTTTAACTTGCAAATTACCAAATCATTGATGCCTGTTGTGCAGTTGGCCATTATAAGATCTGACACTGCAGGTCTTTGATTTGAAATGCTTTTTGCTCTCAGGACCTCTGAGTACACGCTTGTGCTTTTCGGGAAAATATATTTTGTTTTTCACAGCTTTTTTCCTTCTGTAAAAATGAAAAAAAAATGAGGTAAAAAGAGAGAGGAAGATAAGGAAGGAAATCAAGTGGATGACATGCAGTAACATTTCTGGGACAGATTTAAAACCAGGCCATCACATTTACACGGTGCATTATGTGTTTTAACCAACAGACACAAACTTTATTACCAGAAAGTGATGAGAGTAGTAATACTTTTCTGCATAACATTTAAGGCTATTCATGGTTGTTAAATTCAGAAATATGAGTGCAGAGTGGAGCTGCTCTTCATCTTCGGTTTTTCTTACTGTCTGGGTCAGGTGTCGCACTAATCCCTCGCTTGGGATTATCCCAAGCAGCTACATCAGATATTTGAAGGAAATGTGTCAAAATCATGAGTAGCAGTAAGAAAAGGGACAGCAGCTTGTGGAACATGAGAGAGGCAGATTGAACAGAGGAGGAGGAGGAGGAGGAGGAGGAGGAGGAGAAAGATGAGGGTAAAAAATAAAAGGACACTCAGAAGAGCATTCTGGAATTGAAGAGAACTAACCAAGGGCTCACCAGGCTGGCCTGTCGCTGTAAATCTACATCACCAGATTAATGTGGCTCGAGCCAGCTGAGAAGAGAGGTGGGGGAGGAAGGGGAAAAGGAGGGAGGTGAGGGATTTGTTCGTTGCCCCTGTAACCCCACCTGATGTGGCTCTCAGAGACAAGGGTAGCGGGGAACAACAGGGGGTGAGTGGTGAGGAAAAAAAAAGGATGAAGGGGAAAAGGAAGAGACTAAGTAGACAGAGGTGGGGGGGGTGCAAACTGTACCTGTATCATTGCATCACCTGAGGATTAGTAGTCTCCCTCTTCCTTTCCCTCATTTTTGCTCATCTCTCTCCCTCTCCATGGCTTCCCTTTGCTACCTTGCTCTTCTCCTCACCTTTCCCTTTCCATCCAGTTCCCACCAGCCTTCTTTCCTTTTCAGCCATCCAGTCGGCTCAGCTCATCTCAGCCTCGGCTGCCTATTGCACGGCAGCCACTGTGCATTTTTTTGAGTTTGTAGGCTATTAGCCCGCAACCAGCCTGAATACCCTTCTCTTCCCAAATCTAGCTGAATATTGTTAGAGGAGCTTTGGAGAGGGAGGCAATTTTGGATGTGTCGTTGAGAAAATGCCTGCGTGACTCTTCCCGCTGTCAGAGGCTCAAAGCTCAGTTTAGACGAGATTCTTGCCTCACGCCGCATCTTAAGGTTGCAGTGTCTACAGTGCAGTGAATGCGATGTGGTCAATTAGGCAGGGTTCGAATCCCTGCACAGGCGCAGTGGGGAAAGCTGAATGAGTAACACTTTTCACCTGGCTTAAAGACTACTGCCAGGGTGCAGGCACGGAAAGCACTTAGCCTCCAGCTGCTTTTTGGCTAACAGAGGACAACTAGGGTTGTGCTGGTCAAAAATGAGTGCACTGCATTTGAAGCAGGTCAGCAGTGGAAGTGAGTGAATGCAATATAGCCTGAATGTAACAATCTGATAACACAAAACCAGGGTGATTTCTGAAAATGAGTTGTTATGTAAGGCTTTCAGACTTAAATCTGTTTGTTTCTGTCCCTGTAATGGCACTGGGTGCATTGATTTGTCTGTCCGTTCTTACATCAAAGCAGTCATTTTGTCAATGCTAGCATCAACACATGCCAGCAAGAGTCTCTCTATTAACACTGAAGAAGAAAAATGCACGACAGGCTCTCTGAGTAAACTTTTAATGCAGGATGAATATACTGATGTCATAAATAGTTATACATTATAAAAAAAGCCAACAATACGCTGTTAGGTTGATGTATACTTTGGGTCACCCCACTAATTGTTCAGCTTTGTGTTGGTCAAATGTATGTTTAACAGCTGTATAATTAGTCTCTGAAGGCACAGGGTCTAACAATTTTAATTCAAGTGTCCACCCAGATGCAGCATATCGATAGGCGGACATACCTGTATTATTCTCAACCATAAAAGGCGTGATTGCATCCAAAACTCTGTTTTTGGGTCAGGTACTGCCATATTTATTAAAAATGCTACTATATCTATACTCAGCTACTTCATTAGGTATAGCAGTTCAACTTCTAGGAACTTCTAGGTTAAGGAAAATATCTTATCAACCAATCACGTGGCAGCAGCTCAATGCATTAAGGCATGTAGACATGGCCAAAAAAACCCTGCAGAAGTCGAAACCAAGCAACAGAAAGGAGACAAAAAGTGACTTTGAACATGGCATGGTTGATAGTGCCAGACTGGCCAGTCTTAGTATTTCTCAAATTGCCCATCTACTGGGATTTTCCCGTACGACCATCTCTAGTGTTTAAAGAGAAAGAGAAAGTACCCAGTGAGGAGCAGTACTCTGGGTGAAAATGCCTTGTTGGTGCCAGATGTCAGAGGAGAATGCCCAGACTGGTTCAAACTGACAGGTAGGTTATGGTAACTCAAATAACCACTTGTTAGTACCAAACTATGTAGAAGAGCATCTCTGAACACACAGCATGTTGAAACTTGAAGCAGCTGGGCTATAGCAGGAGAAAACCACACCGGGTGCCACTCCTGTCAGCTAAGAACAGGAAGCTGAGACTAAAATTTGCACGGGCTTTGCAAATTGGACAACAGAAGATTGAAAAATATGTTCCTTGGTCTGCTGACTATTGATTTCAGCTGCAACACTCAGATGGTACACTCAAAATTTGGCATAAACAACATGAAAGCATCAACCCATCTTACCTTGTATCAACTGTTCAGGCTGGTGGTGGTGGTGTAATGGTGTGGGAAATATTTTCTCAGCACACTTTGACTCCATTAGTACCAAATTACTATTGTTTAAACCTAGCCTATCTGAGTATTGTTGCTAACTATGGCTATACCTTTATGATCACAGTGTACATATTTTCTCATGCCTGAAGATTTGCATCATAAATTTATACCTGGCAAATCCGCAGCAACTGTGTGACGCTATGATGTCAATATGGACTAAAATCTCTGAGGAATGTTTTCAGCACCTTGTTGAATTTATGGCACAAAGAATAGTTTTAAAAGCAAAAGGGGGTAGACCCATGTATTAGCAAGGTGTATCTAATGAAGTGCCCAGTGAGTGTTTAAAAGCATGTTCCTTCATACTGTACGATTATGCTGTACTTCTTTCATTTCTAAAGCTCAGAATAGGTTCAGACTTTTGGTTTAGCACATTCAGAAGGCATCCATTCCCTTCTGTGTACAGTTTTTATTCATGCATAATTTACACACTCAACACAAGTTATGTAGATGGCACACGTATGTACGTTTTACAGAGCCAAATGACAGAGATGGCCTGATTGCAATTCCTATTTTCTTTGTACAAAAAAGGGATAAAAGCTGTTCACAGACACCCCAGAGTGCATCTCGTTTTCACTTGGCCCCCAGGTAAAAGAGATACACTATCGAGAGATTTTGGGTTGGTGGTTTCCCAAGTTCGATCAAAAGCTATGAGCCTCTGTGTTATCTTGCTCTGATTCAAGATTAGAGTGATCAAACCAACATCTTGAAACTATGCTGATAATCTAATCCACACTTCGATCTTCCATCATCTGAACTCCACTGGCTCATTGTACTTTTTACTTGATTTTAGAGTCTTTGTGACTGCATATAAAGTAAAGCTCTAAATGGTTGAGGACCAAGATACACTGCAGCCATCCTGTTTTATGCAAAGAACCACAGTCTTACAAAACCCCAAAAAAGCAGCCTTTTCTATCTATGCTCCATAAATATGAATTTATAAGACTTTTTGGGAGATGACTTTATGAAGACCTTAATTCTCATTTGTTTCATTTGACTTATGTCTGATTATGGGCACCACATAAAGAAAGCTTAGTTGTGAAGCCATGGTAGGGGTACATGTCGTTACAGTGACTGGTTGCTAAATTAAAATAATTTAAAAAATGATGACACCTTTATTGCAGAGTTACACTTGGACATATGCGGACAAGAAAGTATGTCTGAAAATATTTTTGAAAGACTGCCATTTTGAGTTAGCAAATTGCACGTACTGTGATTTTTTTTCTATATACTTTCATGTAGTTGTAGTTCCATGGTGTTCATTGCAACAGCAGTTTTTGCATGGAGTTTGCATATAGTTCCATGTGGTCCTCTCTTTGCAGCTATAATAGCTTCCACTCTTCTGGGAAGGCTTTCTCCAAGACTTTGGAATGTTTTTTTGCCCATTAATCAATTGTGAGGTCAGACACTTATGTTGGACGAGAGCGACTGAATTATAATTTCCATTCTAGTTAATCTCAAAGGTGTTTGATGGAGTTGACGTCTGTGCTCTGTGAGGGTTGGTCAAGTTCTTCCACACCAAATTCATCCAGCCATGCCTTTATGTATCTTGCTTTGTGTACTGGGGCACAGTCATGCCGGAATAGAAAAAGGCCTTTCCCAAACTTTTCCCACAATGCTGGAAGCATAGAACTGTCCAGAATGTCTTGGTAAGCTGAATTATTAAGGTTGCCTTTCACTGGAACTAAGGGGCCCAGGCTAACCCATGAAAAACAACCCTGTAACATTATCCCTCCCTGACCGAACTGCAGTTGGCACCATGTAGGCAGGCAGGTAACGTTCTCCTGGCATTCACCAAACCCAGACTCATCCCCCAGACTACAGTGTCCAGTGGGAGCATGATTTAAACCACTCCATCCAATGCTTGGCATTTTGCTTTTAGATGTAATACTTGCATGCAACTGCTCAGCCATGGGTGTTAATGCTAGGGGAGGTTTGGAACTTATTGACTCAGCAGAGCTTTGGTGACTTATAAGTGCTATACATCTCAGGACTCAGCGACACCGCTCTTTAACGTTACGAGTTGCTGTGGTTCCTAAATTCTTCCACTTTGCAACAGTATCACTTACAGTGGATTGTGGAATGTCTAGGAAGAAAGAAATTTCTCAAACTCATCTTGCAGAGCTTGATTTTTTACACCTGTGGCAATGGGACTGAAAAAAACACCCAAATTCAGTGATTAATGGGTGTGCCCCAGTACTTTTGTCCATACACTGTGGTTTAAGTAGGTTTTAATTAAAGAGTTATTCAGCACCCTACTTCAGTTTGAATATACAATAAGTCATGTGCTGGAAACTGTCAAATGATGTTATTTCTTTCGACAGGTTTCAGTCATGAGTGGATGAAGTTTATGGAGGGAGTCGTCAATTAACTTCTCCATTATACAGAATATTGTGATGAGCTGGGTAAACAGTGCACAGTCTGACTGATAATAGCATACTAAAACATGAATATAATTACTCAGAAAGAAAGTTTCTCCATCACCACAAAGCCAACGTATGGCATTTGTGTCAGCAGATGTGAAAAATCATTGTGGCATTTACAGAACATAAATGCTCTTGTTGCAACACAAACAGAGACTACAGCGGAACATCATGTATGTTCAAGTCCACAGCTGGTGTATCATCAACAATGGTGATGCAGCTGTGGAGCAATGTTTCATTCAGGTCTTTTGTTAGGATGACTTTCTGTAGACGTTGCTGACTGTAACTGTAATTTAATTTCACCCAGTGTCTTCTTCTGCAGCTCTAGAGCATTTTGCTCAAAGCAGTTTCTGCAGATGCCCCCTATCTCCCCACAGTCCAGCAGGCTAATAGGATGATAAGCACCATTTGCTTGAGAAGATCTCTTTAGTTCTACCTAAATCCCTTCTAATGTGCTCATTTACCCACTTTAGCAACACCCTTTGTTCACTTTAGGCAGAGGTGAAATGGTATTGCGTAATCAAGCTGTGCACAACTGATGATTATATTCAGGTTGAGACTTTTCTGCCTTTTACTTTGTGTATTTTTTGGGTGTCTCCATCACCGTGTGGAAAATTGATATGAAAGGATATTTTTCCTCTTTGCTGTCCCTGAAGCTGACGTGACCCGTGCGTTCTTGTATAACTGCCTCCTTGTAATATTAGTGAATTATAAGCTTATTATACTTGCTGCTGGGTGTTTTGGATGAAAGTGTCGGCTACATGCCTGAACCCAAACAGCGATGTTGCCATCTTATTTGCTGCTAGCGCTGCCTGTGACAGGTATTAAAGTCATCTGCTACCTTTAAATCCTTTGTTTACACATGAAAGATTTGCTGAACATGTTTTTTTTTTTTTGGTTTGTTTTCAGCAAAGCCTTAAATTACATGCAGTTTAGCGTCTGCAGTTTTCCGGCAAAGCATTTAGGATACAGTGTTTTGCTCAAAGGCAGCCTGGCAGTAGTTTCTTATGTTGTAATCCAACAAGAGGGTAAGCAATTCCTACATAAGAACTTAAACATGCTGGCTGGGTGTGACATGCATCAAAATATGACATCCACAATTATTTTATGTCAGTCCACATCAGCAGCTTCACACACCGTTTCTCCAGACAGGTAACAATTTTATCACATTCACTGGGGTACATTCTTGCCGTTCTCTTGTTGCATACTGGAGAAAGGACATCTTCGGATAACGTCCTGACCTGATTCACCTGACATTGTCCGGGGTTCATCTGTGAAAATGGATCTTGGTGGTGCTTACATGAAAGGCACAGTTGCAGTAGTTATTCACAAAAGGCTCCTCTAAGCAATGACTAACAGTCTGATTCTCCCAGTGCTGATTCAAACTGGTCATTACCCCAGTCAATTCTCTGGATTTCTAAAGGTCAAAACACTTAGAACCACTGTTTTTTATGTAAGACCATTCACTGGTGGTAACTGGCCCTATTATCCAGTGTCATCATAAGCAGTTTTGTCATATTTGCCTGATACGTCCCTTACTAATGGATTTTGGATGGCCACTAGCTGACACAATATGTAATTCCATCTGAAGTATTTGTATTAATTTGTAATTGATACAGCATATAACAATAATAAGGACTCAACTTGCTCTGACAGACTCTCAGATTGTGAGATGGCAGGCAGGTTGAGTTAATTCACAAAGAAAGGAAGGCAATCAAGTAAAGGGGTACAAACTTATTAAAAAAAGAAAAAGGAAGACGAAGGCAACATCTTCTAGGTAAGACTAGAGGATGCAACTCGGTTTCACAGCGGTTCGTGAAAAAGTCACAACTTTAATCTATCAACTAGGGACAGGCATTACGAACGCTGTGTGTTGCATGATTCATGTAACATACTTGTCCCTGTAAAAATAAGCTATTCAGCTGAGCTTTTCAACTATTCATTTGTATCCCTGGACTGGAATTTAACTATTTTTTTGATGTTCTTCAGCACAAATTTTTCCACATTATTTTGTGTCCCTGAACAGGACTTCTTATCTGTCCATTCTCATCTATACTAATTCCTGTCTATGTAAACTGACTTAATTTTTTTTCCCACTTTTATAAGAAGAAAAAAAAGTCCACATCAGGAGGTTGGAGGTTTTGTCCTCTTGATGCTGTAGCGACAGAGGACTTGGGATGGTAGAGGGAAAATGCCTCATCTACAGATTAGAATATTGTCTAGCAGCATAGCTCACCTAACTCAGTACTTTTCAAATGTTTTTATCCACACAGGCACGTTATTATTTAGGATTACAGCTGTGTAAATCATAAATATGACTAAAAGAGACACTTAGCCAGTTCTTAAAACACATTTTAGCTTCTATAGGCGGAATGGTGTACTCAGTTTTTTTTTCTTTTGGTATAATCTGATATTGTGTAGTGTGTTCAAATAAATAAACATCTATGCATTAAAAAATAAGAAACAATCCATACATTGCACTATAAATTAAGCAGCTTGGTTAAAAATTTTGGGTGGTATGTGCTGCCTGTGTCCTTTTAATGACCAGAACAGGAGAGAGGAGGAGGAAAGTCCAGAGGAGATGAGAAGTGTGACAGACAGATGAAACAAAGCTACTGGAGAGGTGAAAAGGAGGACAGTATCAGACAGATAAGACACAGAGTTAACACGGTTTGTCACAGTTCAAATTTGTCACAGTTGAAAAGGAGTCCTTGTCACATAATAGAAGCAGAAGCTAGGAGACCAGGGTTGGTCAGTTTTCAGAATTTAGCAAGGTATGGGAAACATATTATCTGGTAGGAACTTTTTTTTTTCTAATAGTTTTTGCTCCACCTGCCAAAAAATACCTGACTGCAGCTTGTGTTAGAGTAAAGTATCTCACATATTTAGCTTACTTAAAAAAAGTATGCTGTTATGGTGTTAAACTCTAATAATCTCTATGCTCGATGAAGCCATCTATCTTTAAAGAGCACAACAATGCCTCTAGATGCATGTGCCATATCCATTAATGAGCGTGGTGGTGCTAATGTGGTGTTGTTCCAGGACAGGTGTGTACAAAGCTGTGAGGGAATAATCACACTGCTGAGTGCAGACATAATCAAGACAGGAACAGATTTCTAACATGATTAAATGGCTAGCCTCGCAGTGCTGGGACCTGACAAGATATCAGCTATGTAATGGTCAGTTGGGTAATGGGAACAAAAATGACGGTCAGATTACAACCACTGACTCTACCCAGTGTACTGTGATCTCTCTCCATGGAAGTCTCTATAGATTTTGCAATTACAGAAGCATTTTTTACGATTTCTTCTTCTTACTTAATTTTCCAACAAAGATTTTGTCTCATCTCCCAAAAGAGCTGTGATGGTTGGGGGTTCTTTGTGCAGTCTGGCATGTTTCCTTAATGAACACAAAGTTGATGCACCATCATCATCTATCACAACATTGTGACTATTTCAAGACATAAAATGTGGGGTCCACCAATAGGCCTGTGAAATATTACACATATCAATACATTTAATATGATTTTATAAAAGATACATGAAATAATCATTTCCTCCATCCATTTTCTGCCACTTATCCAGATCGCAGAGGCAGCAGTCTAAGCAGAGACACCAGACCTCCCTCTCCCCACCCACCTCCACCAGCTCTTCCAGGGGGACACCAAGGTGTTCCCAAGCCAGCCAAGAGATAATCTCTTTAGCATGTCCTGGGTCCAACCTGGAGCCTCCTCCTAGGCTGGACATGCCTCACCTAGGTCCTGTCTAGTAGGCATCCCTATCAGATGCCTGAATCACCTCAATTAGCTCCTCTCGATTTGGAGGAGTAGCAGCTTTCCTCAGAGCCCCTCCTGAATGACTGCTTGCTTGCTCTCACACGCAGCTCTCTCTTCACTACAACAGACTGGTACTGTACAGCATCAACATTGCTGCTGTCACCACACCAATTTGGCTGTCAGTCTCCTTCCTGCTCTTCTGAGCAAGACTCCGAGATACTTAAAATCCTCATTCCCAACCTGCAGTGGGTATGCCATCCTTTTTCTGCAGAGAACCGTGGTCTCAGACTTGGATATGCTAATTCTCATTTCAGCCCCGTCATACTTTCAAACTGCCCCAGTGAATGCTGGAGGTCTCTGTTCAAAAAAGGCAACAAAACACTCACCCACCTGACTTTCTCCACCCACTAGCTGTGCCTATAAATACTGTCCATGAAATGTATAAACAGAATTGGTGACAAAGTGCAGTCCTGGTGGAGTCCAACACCCAGCAGAAGTGAGTATCACTTATTGTGGCCAAAGTGAATCAAGTTTTCACTATGGTTGTTCGGGGACTAAATAGCCAGTATACCTCCAAAGCACCCCCCACAGGACATCTCAAGGGATGTGATCGAGTGCCTTCTCCAAGTCCACAAAACACACAGATTGGTTGGGCAAACTCCCTTGAATATCAGCTAAAGAGCTGGTACGGTGTCGCATGATCAGGACAAAAACATTATTGTTCCTCCGGAATCCAAGGTAAAACCAATGGACAGTCTTTCCTCTCCAGAGCCCTGGCATAGACCTTCCCAGAAAGGCTGAGGAGTGTGATCCCCCTGAAGTTTGAACAGAGGGACCACCATCCCACTGCCAATCCAAGGAAAACATAACACATACATCCTTTTGGATCTGATCACATTTTAACCGTAAAGATTTTCCAAAAGTGCTGGTGCTAGCTGTGGTAGGGAGATCTCCAGTTTTGAGTTAAGTGCCTTTTCTTTGGGGTGGCTTAGCTGGCCTTTATTCTCTGTACCCACTTTGCAGCAATGAAAGAAACTTGTTGCACTGGATGAACGAGGTCTTTATTTTAGTTTTCTGGAAAGTTCTAATGAAGCTCGGGGCTCTCTCAACACTTTATGGCTTCTTTCAGCAACTCAACCCCTGTGGGCTGCACTTCATGCTGGTAATGCTATTACACTCATGACATGGAAAGGATTGGCCACAAAGCCATAGTCTTAAATGGAAGGTTTGGTTTGGAATCCACTGACAGACTTTTCCTACTGCTTCCGTTTGGAATAAATTCTCTGTGTTAGCTTTGTGATAGACTAGCAGCCTATCCAAGGTGTACCCTACCTCTTGCCCTCTGACATCTGGGACGGCTTTAACTCCCCTGCAACCCTGAATTGGATAACTGGCAGAAAATCGATGACTGGATGGAGAATTACTGGTACTTTACTAATATATTTAATTGAAGTTGCATTGCAGCATATATTGTCATTTCTCTTATGCATATGAGTTTTTTACCCATCTCACTGAGCCCTACCCACCGTGTAACTTGATTAAGATTTCAAAGATTCTAACCATCAATTATCATTTCTTTAGCAAAGTGATTAGTCATCCACTCTGTCTGAGGTAAAGCTGCAAAAACCTGCAGACTGTTAGATCTCATGGGTATGTAGTCAGCTGCACCTGCTTTAGTGGGGTTGGTCAGAGATTTAGGAGGGAGGCAGGGTGATTAAATGTGGCAATGGGCCAAAGCAGGAAACTTGACAGCAGCCAGTTGGAGAACTGATGAGACATGAGGCCTCAAAAAATGCTGCCGACATGCCAATAACCCAACTGCAACAGCAGCTTCTGCTCCCCTTTCAACTTACTATTCTTGTTCAACTCTGCAGAGTAAAAACAATACAAGAAAAGAAAAGCAGATCTGGAAAATTCCAGAAAAAAAAATCTGAGAGCATAAATAAAGCAAGAAATCTAGCCTTAAGCACAAGCGACATGCTTAAGGCCACACACATCTCACTGTAACACGCAACATTTTTCTGTATTACATGTTGAAATGTAAATCACAGCTTTTTTTCCTTGTGTTCCAGCTCCTCTTGAGTCGTCGTCTTTAGGGTTTGTTTTCAAGGTTCCTGAGCTGACAGCTTCTGTTCTCCGACCTAAGATAAAACTGACCTTGTGAGTTTGTGTGCATTCATGGCATGTCCTATGCCCTGATTTGAGAGGATCCAGTGTGATTATCTGGTGTGTGAGGTAAATAATTCACATGTTACAGGAGAGCTCCTTTGTGAATATGTATACAGATTTATAAATATGGAGTAAGGTAGTGCTGCAGAACTAATGCAGCAATAATGTTCTGATTTATTGTCCTATTATTCATTTGATTTATTTCTGTAAATACATTTGTATTTGTATACATAGGAAAGTACAAATGTACTGTATGAATATATATTTTTTAAAATACATAAAGGGGAAAAGAAAAAAACAGCTATATTCAGAAACAAATCTGTACTTGTATGCTACAAAGCAATTTGAATTACTTTAATGACAATCTTCATAAATGTAAATAGTTTATAGCCTTCCAGAGTTGTTATTAATGCCATCAGCACATTGTGGAAAGAAAACTGCTATTATGTTGGGTGAAAAACCTGTTTGTATTCAGTTTTTGAATTGGCTTGATCTGGACCAGCCTTCTGTGTAATACCAAATTGTACCAAAAGAGGATGGAATAAGTCAGTGTGGCACTGAGTATGCTCAGAGTCCATCATGCAAAGATGAGGAAATGCTGATGGAGAGAGATGTGGAAAGAGTTTGAGTGAGACCATGCCTGAAGCACAAATGGATTCTTGTCACCACGAGAACTGACTCAAAGACAAAAATCACACTCAGTTATGTAATGGGGGAGATTTTGCACTTGATTAATGCATCGCTATCCATTTGCTATGATGCTGATTGTGCAGCAAAAACAGAATAAGTGCATATAGTAGGTGTAGCAGCTGCTCTTCAGCTTTGTGCAAACACATACAGTAGGTGAAACAAAAAGAGATAACCGGGAGTGTGCCAGCTTTCCCACTTTTAACATGAAGAGAAAGACAATACCAGCCAGAGAGCAGCAAGTCAAAGAAAACATACACATATGGATGATTAAGCCCACAGGAAATAATTAGTCGAAATAAGTGGAAATTAGTGGAAATAAGTGGGTTGAATGGATAAAAAAGATTTCAGTGAGTACATTTACCTTTATTCTCTAATCCTCCTTGAAAAAGTTTATGAGCTTGTTTATATGTAACAGTAGGATAAGACAGCATATCCATCTATTCATTTCTCTGCTTATCCTATTCAGGGTTGCAGGGAGGTCTGGAGCCCCCTATCATGAGGCGAAAGGTGGGGTAAACCAGGACAGTTCAACAGTCTATCACAGGGCTAACACAGGGACAGACAACCATTCATGCTCAAATTCCCACCTAGTGGGAGAAGGCCGGAGTACCTGGAAAAAACCCACAGGGAGAACATGCAAACTTTGCATTGGTCCCAGCTGGCTGCTGAATTCAAACCCAATACCTTCTAGCTGTGCGGCAACAGTGCTAACCACCATCCACCATGCTGCAAAACAGCATATCAGTAACTTAAAACAATGTCACCCAGTGGTGGAATTTGTAGTTAAATTGTGCACATTGTGCTTACAGGTAGCAACTTTTAAAAGAAAAAAAAAAAACATGTTTTATGCAGTACTCATATTCAGAAATCTTCTTCTTCTTTTGGCTGCTCCCTTTAGGGGTCGCCACAGCGGATCATTTATGAATCTGCATATTTGATTTGGCAAAGTTTTTACGCCGGATGCCCTTCCTGACGCAACCCACCATTTACCCGGGCCGGCACTGGGACCGGCACTAGGAGTACACTGGCTTGTTGGCCCCTGTGGCTGGTTTAGGCAGTACTCATATTCAGAAATAAAATTAGAAAAAGACTGAATAAATAATATTCTGCAAAAAATAATATTGCTTTAAACATACTTTCTCCAAGTATGTAAAACATGAATCCTTTCTGTAAAAAATGAAGGTCAAAAAAAAGGACACACTTCTAGACCTTTGAAACTGCTTTTTTTAAAAAAAATATTTTTTACTGTATTTGATTCCAGGTGGTATCATATTGTCTGTGCCCAATGCTAAGTTTCGCCAAATACAGTTTTAAGCTGTGCCCTATTTTTCTGAGACTTGTGTTTCCAAAGCTTCATGTCTGCTTCTGGTTCCCCTCCTTTGCTCTTCATTCCCTTTTTTCTGACAGTGAGAGACTCCGAGTGACAACAACAGACGCCACAGAGCAGAGCTCTGTCCCCAAATCACCCATGTCAAAGCGTTCACCTTTTCCTGCCTTCACCTGTCTTTCTCTTTCCTAACTTTGTGTTTCCTGCTTTGTACATGCCTCAGATTGTCATTCTGATTTTTTCCCTCTCAGTCTGTCTTGAGCCTTTATTATCCAGGCTAGTGTTTTGCTGAGCTTGCATGCCTCTTTTTAATGCAAGGCCCTCTCACACATTCACACAGTTGCACTATTCATGCTATCCTTTAGTTTTTGAGAGCTGTGATTGTATTGGTTGTGTATTGTGGATTTAGTGACCCAGAAGAAGAGATCAAATGTGTCTATCTGTAATTAAATTGCAGTTACCAAGGCTAAATTCTTGTTATTTGTACATTTAGTTGACCTGCACATTGCTAGAGACTAGTATTAGTTCTAGAAGGGCAACAATGACATGACGTGTAAACACTGCATTAACTAACTTATCATTTGGGACTTTGCTGGTTATTTTCAGTATGTCTCTGACTGTGAATACATTAAATTAAAAAAGACCAAAAACACACAATAAATGGATTCTACTAACAATTATTGTCTCCGTATCAAAAAACAGATTTTTTTCCCCTCTTTGCAGGATAGCTTCACTGGCATTTAAAAATATTTTTTGGAGAATGGATTATTACACATTTTGTGGGTATGGTTTTGACTTTTTTTCCTCCTATTTATGTAATGTGAAACTTCCAAAAACAAGTGGACACTGTAGTTCCTAATACTTATTTTTTACTTAGTTTTTTAATTTTGTTTTTATTTTTAAAACTAATGTATGACTAAATTAGGAGCCGAATGCCCTTTCCCTACTTATAAATCATATGCTCTTAGGTCAGTGAGTTTTGGGACAATGACATTTTTATTCTTTTGTAGTTTTCCTCTGTACAGCACCAAAGTGGATTTTAAATCAAAAAGTCAAAATTTATGCATAACGACTCTCTCCCAATTCTAGAGGCTCAAAAGTAATGTGAAAAAGAATGTTCATTTTTAAATTTATTTATTTATTTATTTTAAATTCTGGAATAATAAGCTTTGGAGTCAAGGACTGCCTGAAGTCTAGAACCAAATGTTGTTTCCTCCCTTGAGATGCTTCACCAGGCCTTTTCTGCAGCTGACATCAATCACTGCTTGTTTGTGGGTCTCTCTGCCTTCATTTTTGTTTTCAGTAGCTGTAAAGCTGCTCTATGTGGTTGAGATTTGGTGACTAACTTGGCCATTGAATAATATTCCATTTCTTTGCCTGGAGAAACTATTGGGTTGCTTTTGCAGCTTGCTTTGGCTCATTATCCATTTGCACTATGAAAAGCAGTCCAATCAGTTTTGCAGCATTTGGCTGAATCTGGGCAGAGTATAACCCTATGCACTTTGGAATTCATCCTGCTACTTCCATCAGCAGTCACATCATCAATAAAAAATAGTCACTCATTTCCATCGGCAGCCATATACAGCCATACCATAACAGTGCCTCCACCATGTTTGACAGATGATGTAGTATTCTTCAGATCAGTGATCTTTTATTCTTTGTACTTTTCTCTTACTATCAGTCTGTTACAAATTCATTTTTTTTCCAGTACCCTTTTAGACTTTGGACTTTGTTTCTTGAGTGTAACCAGTAGTTTGCACCTTGTTGTAAATCTTCTGAAGGCAACTCTTGATTGTAGTTTTTGATAGGGTTTTTTTTTTACTTGTGGGAAGCATTTTTTCTTAACCAACAATTCTCCAATCATCCACTTTCATGGTGTTCTGAGGTCTTCCAAGCATTTTGATATTGCTGAACAGACCAGTGCATTCATTCTCTTTTTTTTTTCTTTTTAGTTCCAAATTTTTGTTTTGGCCAATCCTGAAGTTTTGTTGTCTCTCTGCATTGACATTTCTTTGGCGCTCATATTGAGGATTTCAGGCAACACCTACCACTTGGAAAACTTGTTTAAAAAAAACCCCCAAAACTCCAGATGTTTTATCTGTTTAGTTTATCTTGAAATAATGAGGGAACAGGCCATACCTGGCCATGAAACTACTTGTCAGTCAACTTTCCAATTACTTTTGAGCCTCTGAAAATGGAGGGCTGTGTTTAAAAGTTGCTTTAATCCCTAAAGAATTAACAATTAAGGTTGAAAGGCAGCACTTTAATCACCTTTTGATTGTTTGATTTAAAATCCATCATGGTGGTGTACAGATACAAAATTACAAAGTCATTGTCCCAGCACTTATGGATCTAGGTATATGGTAGTAACTTAAATACTTGTCTGTAATTTCAGCTGCAAAGGCTCTCTCAGTTAAAACAGTCATTGTTTGATGACATTGTAAAGAAGTGTAGGATAACAAGAGTTTCTTTCATCACCATTGCTGATGAAAATCTATTCCAAATGACTCAGGCAGAGGTTTATGAATGAATCATTAAAGTTTAACTCATGCTACATTTAGTCATGGCTATTCAGGTCATTTTACTCAAAACAAAACATTATTTACTCACTGTTATCTGTGGACAGAATGATCATACTAAAAACTTAATCAGCAAATTTGTCCTTTTATCCACAACATTGTTGTATTATCATCCAGAGTTGTTGAGAGGACAATGCCATTGACAGCCTAAATGAAATGCACTGTTAGATTGAATACACTTATGCATTTGACTAGGTCTGAAAATTATTATTTAATTTCTTAACTCACTTACAAACTCCCAAATGTTTCTAACATTTGTAATTAGTCATTTTAATATGTGCTTGCAATGTTACATACTATGCCATGAAGTCAAAACCTACAGTATTTTCTGATTGTGTTAACTACCCTTACTGCATTGGACAGGCCACACCAATATTCTCAGTGTACAATCTGCAGTTCATAAAAAAGTTTATGGGTCCTTTTTTGACCTCCCACAAAATGTCTGCCTCATTTTCCAATCACCTTAAATGCCACCCCACCCCCTTTATTGACTCTGCCTTAAAAATAAACCTGGTGAGTTTAGGCCACCTATGACACTTGATTTTCAGCAAACAAAGCTATTTTTAGCAACAAACACAGAGGGAAAAATCCTTCAAACGGTCCAGCACAGGGAACCCCCCCCCCCCCCCCCCCCCCCCCCCCCCCCCCCCCCCCCCCCCCCCCTTTCCCCCTC
>VUQH01030257.1:2299-12925 GCA_015106775.1 Etroplus canarensis | reverse complement strand
AAACATCTATCTTTCAGCTGCTCCCTTGTATTCTCCACCAAGGGGACGCCACAGCAGATTAATCCGCATTGGTAATTTGGCAGAGGTTTTACACCATTTATGCCAAATTACCGTAAGATAAGATAATAAAATAAAATAAATACCTTATATTATATTATATTATAACACTACAAGGAGCATAATTCTACATGTGTTATGAATGAGTTCTCAACAGATAAATACAGTTAGGCCTTTTGCAAACCTTCCCTTTGACTCTTGCTGCTATTGTTCTGTCGCAAAGCACCCCAGACATTCGTCTCCACCCACTCCACCCCGTCTGCACTCTCTTCTTGGAGGTCAGATTAGATTTTGCTAGAGAATATCTAAAAAGATCCTGCCCAGTTCTGGAAAAATGTAAAAGTAAAGGAACAGCTCATGATCTGAAACATAACATAATCTGTCAAACATGGTGGAGGCAATGTTATGGTATGGGCACGTATGTCTGTAAATGGAAGTGGGTCACTAGTATTTATGATATGAGTGCTGATAGAAGTAGCAGGATGAAATCTGAAGTGCACAGGACTATACTCTCTGTTCATATTCAGCCAAAATGCTGCAAAACTGATTGGACAGTGCTTCACAGTGCAAATGGATAACGGTCCAAACCATACTGCAAAAGCAACCTGAGAGTTTCTCAAGGAAAAGAAATGGCCAAGTCATTCACCTTATCCCAGACTAATAGAGTATGTTTATCTCTTACTGAAGACAAAACTGAAGGTAGAGACCCAAAAACAAGCAGCAACTGAAGGAAGCTGCAGTAAAGGCCTGGCAGAGAATCTCAAGTGAGGAAACAGAGTGTGTGGTCATGTTCATGGGTTCTAGACTTTTGGCAGTCATTGACTGCAATGGATTTTCTTTGAAGTATTAAAAACAACCCTTATTTTTAGGATTATGACAGTTTTTCCCATTACTTTTAAGCCACTGACAATGAGGGATTACATATAAAGGGGGCTGCAATTCCTGAAGAGTTAATGCGATTCTTTTGTCAAACCCTTAAATTAAAGCTGAAAGTCTGCATTTCAATCACATTTTTACTATTTGATTTAAAATCCAGTGTGTACAGAGGCAAAATTACAAAAAAGTGGTACTGTCCTAAAACTTATGTACGTAACTGTACTCATTTAAACCAAATGTAAAAACAAAAAATATATCAAAGATCCCTTGGGTTTACCTCTTGATTGATTGATTGATTTTCCTATAATCAATTCTAACACATTTTAGGAGAGTGTTGTTTTCTTTTTGTTGTGTATATATATATACATATATATATATACATATAAAAGCAATCAGTGAAACACAGGCGGTGCACAGTAATGTGATAGAAAGCTCTTTCGACTTAGTGGAGTAAATTATTGACCCAAGTTAATTTGGTAAATGCAATTCATTATTCCACTGTAGCTTTTTCATGTTGTTGCTTATGCAGCACAATGTGGAAAAAGCAGACCAGCATAATAACAAGTGCTCATATGACAGATGAACACTGTCCTTTAGTTTTTTAGTAACTTTATGAGAATAATTTCATCTAGATTTGGGTGAATGTGATGTAGCCATCATATTTGTCACCTCAGTATCAAAGGGAACATTGTCTTGCACTTAAATGTAGCTAAGGATATGAAAATGACTTTTTAATATGTTTTACTTCTCTGTCATTGTTTTCTTTTCTGTTTCAGCACTCCCTTGAACTCTCTTTTATCTCTTAATAGGAAGCTTCTTTCACAGTGAAGCATGCACAGACTTACTCACGCAATTTTGA
Source organism: Etroplus canarensis (assembly GCA_015106775.1). Taxonomy (NCBI): domain Eukaryota; kingdom Metazoa; phylum Chordata; class Actinopteri; order Cichliformes; family Cichlidae; genus Etroplus; species Etroplus canarensis. The sequence continues at coordinate 11,133 of VUQH01030257.1, read as the reverse complement.
GACAGTTCTAAGGAACAGCAAGAAGATCCTTTATCAGTCTGGCATTGTCACTCTCAGCAGTAAAGCTGAATTCACTGGCCTCTTTATTATGTACACCTTTTCAACTGTGAATGCTCACAAACTTTTAATCAATCACATCACTGATCAGACCTCACTTGATATGATTAAAGTATAAAATAACTTTGTAGGATGAAGGATATTAAGCTGTATAATCTTTGTTACATGAACTTCATTTTTAAGTTCAGAGTAATTTATAGTTTTATTGCTTAAAAAAGTTTCTCGACATGGCTATAATGACATCAACACCTGCTCCTTCATTTGTAAAACCTGAATCTGTTCGTGTATTTTTTTTCTTATATTAAACACATTTAATATTAGGCTTAAAACTTTCCTTTTTGATAAAGCTTATAGTTAGGGCTTAGTTATGCAGCAATAGGTTTAGGCTGCTGAGGGGCTTCTTTGATGTGCTGGGCATTTCTTCTCCACCCACCACTTTTCAGTCCCCATGCATTTATTTGCCCCTGTTGCATGTCATTGAATATCTTCTCTCTCCCATAGTCTGTGTTTCTCTTTGCTCTCCTTTCTGTCTTTGTTTCCCCCTCACCCCCAACTGGTCAAGAGAGAAGGCTCCCCCTCCCTGAGCCTGATTCTACTGGAGGACTGTTCCTTTTAAAGGGGGTTCTTCCTTCCCACAGTTGCCAAGTGCTTGCTTATAGGGGATGGTCTGATTGTTGGGTTTTCTCTCTAATACTGTGGGGTGTTTACCTTACAGTGTAAAGCTCCTTTTGTTGTCAATTGGCATTATACTGTATAAATAAAATAAAACTGAATTGAATTAAAGTGTTTTCATTTCAAGGGTTTATTTAATGGGCACATGATCTCACCTCATCACTTTTCATTTTTTCATATCACACTTACTTACATATTGGACCAAGACTGCATATATAAAACCATTCTTTTTAAAAGAACAGTATGTGATATGTTACCAGTTACTAGTGAAAATGCCACTGTAACAGCTGAATACCTGTCCTCACCCTCTACCCTTCCAAACATGTCAGAGAATCTACATTGGCCATTTAAAAAATGGTCTATTCCATGACCTCATCCACAAGTATTTCCCATCCAGAGGCTGGTGTAAGTGAATGAACTGAATGAGATTTAGGAAATACAATGCATCCGGAGAGTATTCACAACGCTTCACTTCTTCCACATTTTGTTGTGTTACAGCCTTATTCAAAAACAGATTAAATGTATTCCTTCCCTCAAAATTCAACACACAACACCCCATCTAAACTGAGCAATCAGGGGACAAGGGCCTTGGTGATTGATGTGACCAAGGCCTCCCTGCCCAAGGCCCTGACCAAAGATCAAGACTCTGTCAGAGCTCCAGCGTTCCTCTGTGGAGAGAGGAGAACCTTCCAGAAGACAACCATCTCTGCAGCAATCCTCCAGTCAGGCCTGTAAGGTATAGTGGCCAGACGGAAGCCACTCCTTAGTAAAAGGCACATGGCAGTATGCCTGGAGTTTGCCAAAAGACATCCGATGGACTCGCAGACCATGAAAAACAAAATCCTCTGGTCTGATGAAACAAAGATTGAACTCTTTGGCATGAATGCAAGGCATCATGTTTGGAGGAAATCAGGCACCACTCATCACCTGGCTAATGCCATCCCTGCAGTGAAGCATGGTGGTGGCAGCATCATGACTAGTCAGACTGAAAACAGAACACTGTAAATCTTAGGTTAATTTCAAACTGCAGGCAAAAGTGGCCCATATCTGACTTTTCTGGACAGTCTGAACAGCACAAATCTGATTTTTTTCAAATCATATTCAGGCCACTTTCATATGTGGTCCTAAATTGGATACTTAGCTGTGATTTTTTAAAGTGACCTTAGTCTGAATGGACTTTTCGCATTTCATCTGACTTTAATGTCACTGAAGTGAGACAAACGTCATAATTCTGTGTTGGAGGTAAGACGCAAGATCAAATGTAAACAATGGACAAACCAAGCATGAAATGATGGAGCTTGTCAGTGGAAAGAAATTGAGATTTTACTCACATGCTGACATGTGTAGCATCCATATTTACTTCCATAAACACAGAGTGCTGTGTCAAGCATGTCATTTCAGGGCCTAAGATGGTTCACACTCGAGTGTAATGGTGTTCACATTTAAATTATAATGTGAATGACCACGCAAAAAATTCGGATCAAAGCAAAAAATCTAACCTGACCTGCACTGTGAATGTAGCCTTAGATACTGGTCTTTTTAAAGCACAAAGTGAAAGGGATTATGTATGTACAGCAGGATAGAGCCCCTATAGTGTTTTGTTCTTATCTGTGCATTAGTGTTTATGACTGAGTTTCTGTGTGCACATGTGTGTCAGTAATTGCGATCTAAAACCTGCTTATAAAGAAGCCCCCAGCAAGTAATATTCTCTGAATGAGGATTAAGGACAAACACACACAAGTCTAACTGTGTCTTAACTGCGGAGAGAGAAAGAGCAAAATATTTTCTAAAGTATCGTGCAAGACATGTTTTCATATTAGCAGGCTGTGTAATTAAACCACACAACCCTGCTGAGCTCACTTTTCATATTCTTTAATTTTGGGTGTAAACAAACCTGCACAAGCACCCACAAACATTTAATCTTTGTTGAGCTTCATTGTGAATGTTGTTAGTGGTAGTACCACGATGATGATATTACTGATCCCTCTGTTTTGAAAAAAGTTATAGTAATTACAGTAAATTATACCTCATTATCCTGGCAGGGTAATTGGCAGCATGCTTCAGTTGGCAGCATGCTTCGATTAGGTGGAGACCTAAAGGTTTGAACAGCTTGTAAGTCACAGTGTGAAAGGGCAAACCAAGGCTGAGGGAAATGAATGAAGGAATACACATATTTTCTTGCATTATCTATACAGTTCATTCAGTGCACAAGATCAACAGAAACAATCCAGGGTTCTGCTGGCTTCAAATAGGTTAAAAATACATGAACACCAACTATCTGCTTTGAGCTGTCAAAATTTTGTGAAGGGTATTCCCACTCCACAAGGATCCTGCTTTAGTTTTTGTCAAGAAGAAAAGCATAAAAGTTTCTCCCCTTGAACAACACAAGTTGTACTTTAGAGCATTTCCAGCTTTAAAGGCATCTGTTGATTTTTTTGGGGGGAGAAGACAGGATAACATCTATGCTGAAGCACAGATTTGGATTTTCTTTGGTTATTTTCTTGGGAGCCAAATCTTTTAGAGTTTGATGGCTGAGTGAGTATTTCAAATCAAGCAATGTCTTCTCTGCACTTTACCAATTATATTTTGGAAATTTGATGCTTCTAGAAAGCACAGTATTTTCCTCTACTGTCTTTGCATTTCTTTGGAATCCTGAACAGATTGACACAATCCTGATCTGACCTGATTCTATCAAAACACACTCTTTTAAATCCCACCACAATAGTTAGCTTAATAATGCTAGTCATGCAGATGTAACAACAACTGCACTGACACAAAGAAGATTTGTTAATCAGAGCAACTGTTGCCTTGGCTAATGACCGTATTAGCACAACCAATCATGCAAAACATATCATTGCAATTGTGGTAGGACACTGAGTTGCTCAAATGCCTGCTCACTTCTATTTTTGCATGTTTGCAGTTTTTGTTTTGTTTTACACAGTTGCAAAGGTGATGTATTTTATCTCTATGGAAGACACTTTTTCCAAAATATTCAGTCTTCCCCTTTAGATTAGTGTTGACTGTTGTACACATATATAACTTCCAATTCTAAAGAAGTAGTGTTGCTATAATGTCTATTATATTAAAAATTCAAGGTGCTGAACTAAGAAACTCATTTATCAAAACAAAATGGACACTAAAAGAATACACAATGATACAATACAATGTATATTAAAATATGTTAATGTAGAGGCTAAAGTTGCATATTTTTTTATTGATATGATTACACTTGGCTTTTTAAAGTGCTCACCGATGTTCCCTGTTTAAACTTAGCTGGTAAAGTGCTCCTGAGAGGGAGGGACTCCAAATTCTTTTATGAGTGCGAGAGCATCATTGAGTATTGGAACCTTGAAGGACATTTTTAAAAAATTAAAAAGTGAAAATGAGGTTTTATTTCTTTGTATGCTTTGGCTAAGAAATTTAAGGAGAAGTTCAAAATTTGTAGTAACTGGGAGTCTTTCAGAAGACTCATATTTTTAAACAAATATATGACACACCATCTTTAAATTCTGTGCTAAAAAGGGATTGGTAAGATTTTTGCCAAATGCTCACTGAAAATTCCTTTGAAAAAAAAATGAAATGTACCTTTCAGCTACTCCCTTGTATTCTCCACCAACAAGTTGCCACAGTGGATTAATCCGCATTGGTAATTTGGTTTTATTAGGTTTTGTGCTGGATGACCTTTCTGCAAACTCCCTGTGTTTCCACCTGGAATCAAAGCAGGGACCTCTGCTTGTAAGGTGAATGCGCAAACCACTTTGAAAGTATTTATAACAACATAACATGTAAAAAAAAAATCTATTTTCCAAACATTTGCAAGCAGAGTGCCCAGATGTTTCCCTTTAGGTGGGACTGCGCTGCATTTTATGTTTCCCTGTCCCATATCTTGAGACCATCTCCTACATTACATACACTCTTCTATAGTCTAGCTTTTACCTAATGCATGAAAGAAAAGCAGGTAAAGCCTTTTATCATAGTCAAATGAAGGTTAGCTTGTCTAACGGTATACCAATCAGGCAAAGTTACAAGTCACCAAAATGTCACAAGCTTTACAGATTTTGATGTATATACTGCAATGGAAAATCATAGACAATGGAGCAGCAGTGTACAGTATACTGAGAAATAAGGATTGTTTGTTTTTTCTCTTTTGCTTTGAGTTCCCCGCAAGGGAAAATATGACATGAGATGACAGTATGTGTGTCATTGTTGGCTAAAAATTGTTAAAATGGTCCGATATGGTTAAAAAAATTTAAAAAAAATCTATTCTATGGATGCATTTCCCAGAAACTGTTACTAGATAGAGAAGCAGCTGAAATAACATTAAATAAAAGGGAACACAGGAGTATATAATAAGGCAAGGGGCCACGGGAAAAACTTTAGATTCTTTTAATCCTGTTTGTATTTACTTTGACAGACAGTTGGAAGAGAAAACAATATATTTGGCCTTTTATATGCCAAATGCTAATTTGGTAACCTGTATAGTTTACTGTAGTTTTATTTTTAAGTTAGATTTAGAAATTTCAGACGATTTCCTAGTATTGATAATGTGTCCCACATTGTCCAACCCAGACAAAATGTTTGCCTCACATTTAGTTTGTTAGAATCTGGTCACCCTATTTGCAAGTAAGAAACTATTTAAAAAGTAAGTCAAAGCGATGTATACAGAATATGCATCATCTTTATAATATGTTATGAACAACTATAGTGAAAACTTTAAGAACATAATGAGCAGCTTATATAAACTTTTTCAGGTTAATGACTAAACAATAGGTAAAATAAAGTTAAATGCGAAGGAGAGTTGAGAAAAAAAAAACTTATGTAGAATGGAAACAGCTGTTTAGTGAAATTCATGAAACTCTCAGTTCCTTATATTGGAGATATCTCTTGACCCCAGAAATTACTCATAAATATAACAGAAGTTTATAATTTCAATGCCACAGAAACCAGCATTATAGATACACTGATTAAAATATTTATTTGAACACCTGTCATATCAACAACAGAGCATCATGAAGGTCTTTAATGCAGGCTCTTTCCTTTTCAGTGAGTTTGCTACATTCTGCTATTTTAAACATGCATGAGGAATTTCAAATTGAATTCATTTTTTATAACCAAATTTGAGCCAGCTCACTGGGTTTCTCTGAGAAGTCAGAAATTAATCAAGCATAATATTCAGCCACTAAAAGTAATTTTTCTGTTCAGGAATGCAAATAAATAACTGTGATTTGACATCTTAATGAAGAAATAATAAAAATAATAAGTAAATAATTAAGCAATAATTTACTTTTTTTGTTTTTTCATCAAACAATGAAATTGAAATTACATGCAAAACAAAGTTAATTATATTTTAGCATTTAAAATATCATTTTCGTTAAAGAGCTTCTACATACTGGTGCATTAACCATTACAGAAACAGATACAATGGAAACTAGAAGTGTACATACACTCAGACTAAACTTATCCTGTTTTAAGTCAGTTAGGGTAGCCAAAATTTTTTATATTTGCTAAATGCTGCAATAATGAGAGAGGGAATATTTTAGAGATAATAAATTTATCTCTATCTAATGAATTTGTTCAGGACTGTACATAAAAATGCCATGTACAACCCACCTTTTTGCCTTTTTTCTCCCTCATATGTTTGTTTGTGGATGGCTAAGGCTACCCTCAAACTGCAGTCTTTAATGTTCAATTCTGATTTTTTGCTGAAATCTAATGATTTTCCAGTTTGTTCACATTATAATTTAAATCCGACAGCTATCAGACTCTAGAGTGAACAGTGACGCACATGTGCAGAGGAAGACATGATGTCACAAACAGCACGCTGTGTTTACAGAAGTAATTATGGATGCTACACGTGTCAGTGTGTGAGTAAAACCTCACTTTCTCTCCACTGACTAGCTCCATGAACAGTGTCTGCCATTCTTCTTTCTTTCATTGTCTACATTTGATCTTGCCTCATCTCACCTCTTCTGGCACAGAATTATGAGGTCTGTGTCATTTCATTGATGTGAAACTCTGATGAAATGCAACATGACCATTCAGACTGAGGTCACTTTGAAAAATAGCAGCTACATATCCAATTTAGGACCACATATGAAAGTGATCTGAATCAATTTTGAACATACTGAATTTGTGCAACTAGATTTGTGCTGTACAGACTGTCATTAAAAATCAGATATGGATCACATATGGCCAAAAAAGTAGGATATGGGCCACTTTCGCTTTCAGTGTGAACACAGCCTTACATAAAGTGTGAATATTTTTTCTTTTTGAAAACAAAAAAACAAAAGCAAGTATAAAAAATGAAATTAATAATTGTTACATTCAGACATTTGTGGGTGGCAGAAGCAAATAAATTTATACATAAATAAAATTAAAACACAAACATATATTTTAAGCTGACATAGTGAATGTGCTTATGTATAGTTTGAAAGCAGTGGCACTGCCAAAAAAGACGGGAGATGGAGTTGAAGGTGGCAGAATTAAAGATGCTAAGAGTTTCATTGGGAGTGACCAGGATGGACAGGACTAGAAATAAGTTCATCAGAGAGACAGTTAAAGTTGACTTTAGAGATAAAATAAGAGAGACAAGGCTGATATGGTTTGGACATATGCAGAGGAGGGATAGTGGATATATTGGACAAAGGATGTTGAAGATAAAGCTGCCAGGCAGGAAAAAAAGAGGGCAACCATGGAGAAGGTTCATGGACGTAATGAAGGAGGATATGAAGATGCTAGGTGTAACAGAAGAGAATGCAAGAGATAGGGTGAGATAGAGGCAGCTGATCCACTGTAGTGACCCCTTAAATAGACCAGATGAAAGAAGAAGTGAATATGTTGGCAAAAATTAACAATTTACACCTCTAGCAGATACACAGAATTCTGTTTCTATCTTTGACCGAGTCCAGTACCCCACCTTAAGTCTAACAGAGGCACTTGTCAATTGAAGTAATTTTTATTCAAGTAGTTCACACACAGTACTTTACTGTAAAGTCTCATGAATGTTCGAAATGAAAGATGACCAGCGTAAAAGCTTTTGCTCTGTTTGGTCTCCAAAATGGTGGACCTATGCCACATTGTGAGACAGGATCAAACTTGGCCATTAAAGATAACATCTCAGACTGTGACACAGTACACCAACACTCAAAAGGAATGGCTCATAGAGTGATGCACAAAGCAAAGCAAACCTTGCAGTGCACAAGGGTAAAATGTGCAAGTTAAATGTTTGGGATTCCAACTAGAAATAAATCAAGTTGAGTTTTGTCAGAATATGGATAATTATAAGACCTTCAGCTGTTTTCATGACTGCATCAAGGAGAGCGTAGCATGGAAAGAAATTGGAATTGAAGCCATTTGTCATAGCTTCAGTACGTATCAACATCACAAGTCTGAATACATCAAACTTGATGCCATAGCCACACGCATTACATCCGTGTTGCACAGTGTGGTTTGCAAATGAGAAGTTTCAAGCCACTCAGTGTGTGTTGGGACCAGCAGAATCAGGCAGTAATTCCCAGTGGATTTGTCCCTGTGAGCAACTTATTTCCATATGATGCATTATATATGCTGCATTAAAACCTGTTCATGAAACCTGTTTATGAAAAACAATATGATATCCTGGGCCTCAAAGTGAGAGCAAGTCTGCATTTGAAGATTAGTAAAGTCAGGATGGCAAATATCACAAAGTCAGCTGTGGGATCAACTTGTTGGTGGCCGCATACATTGATTCAACATGCCAGACTTAAATAAGGACTACCAAGCAGCAGCTTTAGGTGTTAACTATGTGTGACCCTGATCGAAAGAGAGAAAGTGCAAGGTACAAAGTGAAAAGTGAAGGCAACTGATTGGAAAGGAGGATGAAATGAGAAAGAAGAAGAAAGAGAAATGCGAGGAAAGTGTCAGAAGGAAATGCTGTGTTGAAAGAGAAAAAGAAAGGAGAGGAACAAGAAGAAATACAACAATCATACGTACAAATAAAGATAATAAGCAAGAGGATAGCTGACAGAAACATATGTGCACACTCATGCATATTTAGGTATTATACACAGACACACTCCCTACACTAACTGATATGAAATTGACAGTCTCTCCCTGTCTCACTCCCT